>MJUU01053370.1:88672-105140 GCA_002080025.1 Modiolus philippinarum
AGGGCAATCATTTTCACCAATTGAATTTCAAAAATATTTGATTCCAATTTTTGTAAATTTCCTGAAAGTGTCAAAGACCACATATTTTTTGGAATTCTACCTAGCATCCATGCTGTTAGGGTTTGTTTCCCTTAGGGCAATCATTTCCACCAATTGAATTTCAAAAATATTTGATTCCAATTTTGGTAAATTTCCTGAAAGTGTCAAAGACCACATATTTTTTGGAATTCTACATTGAAACCATAGTTAAAAAATTTGTTAGAATTAGAAGAAATATTTCACAAACTTGATTTCCAAAATATATGATTCCAAGTTTGGTAAAATTCCTGAAAGTCTCAAAGACTACTTATTTTTTGGAATTCTGCCTAACAACCATATATTCCTTAATTCCTTATGGTAAAAATAGTGACTGTCAAAAGTTTAATTTCAAAAATGTTAAGAAAAATTATTCCCAGGGTCTATAGCTGTTTTCTGTGTCAAACAGGGGGTGCGGGGATCACTGTCATTTCCGACAGTCCTTACTCTATTTTAATTTAGGGTGAAATCGCAATAAGCTTTCGGAATTATGATTTCGGTTCCAACTTTGGTAAATTTCCTGAAAATGTCAAAGACTCATATTATTGAAATTTGAGCAAATAATTATATGTATTTTAGCAATTGTTTGATACAAAATGGGATTTTGAATAAGGCCGTTGTTTTTTTATTTTTAGTTTTACTAATCTTCCTACCCTAAAAATTTGGCCCCGAAATTTAAAAAAAATTCGCTTTTTGAATTTTATTTTTATTTTTTTTCCTACCCTTCAATATTTAATAAAATTCCTATTGTTTTATACCAAATTACAGTTTTTTTGCCCGACCTCAATTTTTGTAGAATTTTATTTTTTATTTTTTTCCTTCCTCCTATCCACCAACATTTAGGAAAAAATTCGTAAAACTAAAAATTAAAAAACAATGGCCTTATTAGAATTCTAAAATGCAATTCCAAGTTTGTTAAATTTCCTGAAAGTCTCAAAGACCACTTATTTTTTGGAATTCTACCATAGTTACCATACTTAAATAACTTCTTTAATTTAAAACACACTTTCATCAATTGGATTTCAAAAATATTTGATTCCAGTTTTGGTATATTTCTAGAAAGTCTCAAAGACCAATTATTTTTTGGAATTCTACCTATCAACCATACTTAAATAGTTTGTTTAGTTTAGGACACACAGTTTAATATTCAATTTTATTTCAAAAATATGTGATTCTAATCTTGGTAAATTTCCTGCCACTCTCAAAGACCACTAATTCTTTGGAATTCTGCCTAAGAGCCATATATCATTAAATTCTTTATGCAAAAATAACGACTATCAATACTTTGATTTCAAAAATATTGAGAAAAATTATGCCCAGGGTTTAAAACATCTGTTTTC
Source organism: Modiolus philippinarum (assembly GCA_002080025.1). NCBI lineage: Eukaryota > Metazoa > Mollusca > Bivalvia > Mytilida > Modiolidae > Modiolus > Modiolus philippinarum. Next base: position 90,088 of record MJUU01053370.1, read on the forward strand.
TGTGTCAAACAGGGAGTGCAGAGATATATGTTGTTCTGACAAACTCTAGTTATTTTTAAATTAATTTTCAGATTTCCTTTGGATGATATGATTAGAGCATACTGTCAATATAGGGCTAAGAACAGCACAGCATGTCGACCACTGAAATTTGAACAAGTGTAAAATAAAGTGAATGTGGACACAGTAAAAGTTATTGACCAAAAACAAAAGTGTCTACAGACAATGATGACAATGACAGCACCATACCAGTTATACAACCGCAAAAAATGTTTACTGTCGTATAAAATGTCTTGTCTGTTTTCTAGTTAGTTCACTTTATGTCTATCGGAGTCTAGGAAGATGCTTATTTCGCTGAACTTGATTACTCTTTTATTTAGGGGCCAACTCCGACCTACCGTTGGATGTGGGGTTTCCTCACCGTTCATTGAAGATCTTATGGTGGCTTTGAGTTGTTATTGCTCCCCTTAGGGTCGTTGTCTCTTTGACACATTCCCCGTTTCCCTTCTTTTTCTTATTATTTCAGTCTGTAGTAAAATTTATATGACCCCCTGGAACCCACAGGACCCAGGAACATATATAAAATTGGTCCCTTGTACACCCTCACAAATATGGAAGTAAATCCAGTTTGCTTGGTTCTTTATCAGAATTTACATAATTGAGTTTGATCTTCCTAATGTGTTGTTATGATATATCTATGCCTACAGACATAAATTGTTGAAATTCAATATCTACTTTTATCTAAGTTACCTGTTTTTCTCCAGTTTATTGTGAACTTCTCTTGTACCAGCACTGAAAAAAAAATGTATAAAGATTAATTTACAAACTACTAAGGGTACATAATCAAAGTACACAAATAGTCAATGTGTACTTTAATCATTTTTTGTGTGTAAAAACTAGGAGCTTTTAGACTGGGTCTGTATCACTCATCTGACAAAATACTTTACAGCAGACAGCAGATGATCAAAATGCCATGTTGCGAGTTGGTGGCCATGTTTTTGTCAAATTGAAACAAAATAAGCTTTCTTTGTAAAGGACATTCCCTACATCACTAAAATTATGCCGACTTCAACAGTTTCAGAGCAGATGATGAAATATTGTTTTTTTTTCAACAGGGAACAATTTTAAACTATGTTCCACACTGTTGGCCATGTTTTTCTCAGATTAAAACAGAGCATCATTGCAAAGGACCTTTGTAAAGTTTGGTTGAATTTGCTCCAGGTTTTTAGTGAAGATGATTTAAAAATATGAAATTCTGATAAATAAAAAATACCCTGGATTCTCATCCCCATGCACCACAATTTTAAGGTGGTACTGGGGTCTAAAATTTTGTCAGATAGAATTTTCTGATATTTTCATGATATACCCTTTGTTATTAGAGAATACAAAAAATAAAATAAAAATTGGGGGTCACTGGCCATATAATGAATGAAATATGAAATGTAAAAATCTGCTATTTTGCTTGAAATAATAGGGAAAATTAGCGAATTCTAACAAAATTCTAAATTATTTTAGTTACATCATATACAATTTTTTTAAATTTGGTAAATTAATTACTTATATACTGTCCTTCAATTTCCATGAAAAAAAATTGGGGGTCACCATCTTATTTTTGAATAAATCGCGAAAAACACATTTTTCCTATTATTTCTATACAAATTATCTCCCCTTAATTGAACTTGAGTTAGCTGAAAGGTTCAATATTCTGCACGGTTACGCAATAAAAGTGACATATTTCATCAAACTTAACTATTACAAGACATTGGAAATGGTTTTGGCAATGTTCCCGTAGTGAGTTCCATTTTTTGTCACATGCGCAAGAATGATACGTAATTTTAAACTCCCGCACCATTGGACCCTATAGGAAAAATCATATTTTCATCTTCTGCTCTGAAACAACTGAAGCCAATTGAACTAAACTTTATAGGAATGATGACCTAAAGATTGCTCATTTCTTTCCAATCCAATATGAAAAACATGGCAGCCAGCACAGAACATGGTTTAACATAGGACCCTATGGGAAAATCACATTTTCATCTTCTTCTCTGAAATAACTGAAGTAAATTTTACAGGAATGATGAATGGAAGGTTCTTTACAATGATTGCTCATTTCGTTCTGATCCAATAAAAAACATGACTGCCAGTGTGGAACTGAGGTTTAACATTGGACCCTGTGGGAGAAATCACGTTTTCATCTTTTCCTTTGAAACTGCAGAAGCAAATTCAACCAAACTTTACAGGAAGGATGAATAGAAGGTCCTTAACAAAGATTGCTCATTTCGTTACAATCTGTTGGAAAACATGGCTGCCAGCACGGAACATAGCTTATCATTGGACCCTACGGGAAAATCACATTTTCATCTACTCTTCTGAAACAACTAAAGCAAATTAAACCTAACTTTACAGGAATGATGACTGACCGTACTTTAGAAAAATTGCACATTTCATTTCAATCCGACAAAAACATTGCTTCAAGTGCAGAACATAGTTTAACATTGGAGCCCAGTGTGAGAAAACCGTCCTTTTCATCATCTTCTCTCAAAACAATTGAAGCAAATTATATTAAATGTATAGAAGGTCTTTTGCAAAAATTACTCATTTCAATGGGATCAGACAAAACACAAGGGTGCTAATTGAGAGCATACCTAAACACCCTACCCCATTGGTAAAAAACATGATCATTTTTGGTCATGCATGGCAAAGAAGCGTTTCGTCAGGTGAGAGATACAGGCTCAGTCTCTGAGCCTCTAGTTTATTTTCATTTTTGGAGCCCTGCCCCCTTTCAATCTCTGTGTCTTGACACCCTGCCGTGAATTAACTGGAACTGCTTTTAGCTCACCTGACCCACAGGGTCAGTGTGAGCTATTGCCATCACTTGACGTCCATCGTCCGTCCGTCTTTTCACATTTTCATCTTCTCCTCTGAAACTAATGAAGCAATTTCAACCAAACATTACAGGAATGATGTATGGAAGGTCCTTTACAAAGACTGCTCATTTCGTTCCGATCTGACAAAAAACATGGTCGCAAGCGTGGAACTTAGGTTTAACATTGGACCCTATGGGAAAAATCGCATGTGCATATTCTGCTCTGAAACCACTGAAGCAAATTCAACCAAACTTTACAGGAATGGTGTACTAAAGGTCCTTAACAAGGATTGCTCATTTCATTCAAATCGGACAAACTTTACAGGAATGATGTATGGAAGGTCCTTAACAAAGATTGCTCATTTTTTTCCGATACGACAAAAAAAATAGCCGTCAGCACTTTACATGGTTTAACATTGGACCCTATTGGAAAATCACATTTTCATCTTCTGCTCTGAAACGGCTGAAGCAAATTCAACCAAACTTTACAGGAATGATGTATGGAAGGTCCTTTACAAAGATTACTCATTTCTTTCCAATCTGATAAAAAACATGGCTGCCAACGCAGAACTTGGGTTTAACATAGGACCCTATGGGAAAAATCACATTTTCATCTTCTGCTCTGAAACCGCTGAAGCAAATTCAACCAAACTTTACAGGAATGATGTACTAAAGGTCATTGAGACTTCCCATTTTATTCCGATTTGACAAAAAACATGGCCGCCAGCACGATTAAACATAGTTTAACATTGGCTCCTTGGGAAATTCACATTTTCAACATCTGCTCTGAAACTATTGAAGCAAATTCAACCAAACTTTACAGAAATGATTACAAAGATTGCTCATTTTGTTGGGATCCGACAAAAAAATGGCTCAGAGCATGGAACTTGGCTTAAAATAGTACCCCTATGAAAACATCTTTTTCATCACATGCGCTGAAATTATTGAGCAAATTCAGTCAAACAAAGATTGCTTATTTTGTTTCGATCTGAGAAAAAAGACCACCAGCACAGAACATATTTTAACATAGGATCCTATGGGATAAACATCACTTTCATCACCTGCTGAAAGCATTTTGTCAGGTGAGCGATTCAGGCTCAGTGTCAGAGCCTCTAGTTTTTCTTTTGAAAATCGTAAAAAATTGAAGTATGATGTTCATTTCCTTTGACAGTTTATTCTATTTCTTCAAAATAATTCTTTAATTACGCCTGTCATACTCATTAAAGGATTAGTTTTTTCTAGACTACTGCTTATTAATCATGCTATGACACTCACAATGCAGATGAAGGGGAATAGCATCTAAATCAAAGATTCTGAAACCTTATTGCATCATCAATGACACTGTCTTACAATTGACCTCTGGCTATGAAATGTCTATAAGTCGTAGTAGTCATTTTGTGTCAGCAGGGGTCCATTTACACATCTTTTTTACATGCAGGTGTATTGTACTGTGCTTTCTTTAATATTGCAGACATCATCTGTATGTTTATTAAGTAAATATATAATGTTGTTTACTTCATTGCAAAAATGGGCATTCATAATAAGGTGCCCTAAAAGTGTAATTGATCGCGCTTTATGTGCCCCAAATGGGAGAAAATTATCCTGCCCTTTTCAAAAGCTGCAGGAAACACTACTCGCCTCCCCAAATTTTTGGAAAAAATTGAGGAGAATTTAAGAATTATTGCTGCGGTCAAGGAAGTGGCAAAACTTTCAGTTTACCGAGCCCAAGCTCTCTACCTTTCCATCGCGCAAAGACAACACTGTCAGGTTTTCACATCTGATGTATCAACAATGTAGACATTTCACATCGATGAATCTAACACATTGTGTAAGCTTGGGGTGTTAAACTTGATTTCATTACAATAAAAGTTTTGTCACTCGCTTGACCGCAGCAATATTGTATAAAAGTTTTATTTAAAGTCAGAGCATTTCATGTCAGCTCTGTAGAGCCTTTTTTCTGTGGCAGCCTCAGATCAGTCTGAAATAATTGAGCAACAGTGAAGGAAAAGGTTTTGATTGACTCTTCTATGGAAAAAAACATTCATCTCCAGTTTAGAAGACTCAAAAAATATAGTGTGCATTTGTCATATTCAGTGAGTGTTGGTTGCCAACACGTGTGTCTAGCTGAAAAGTGAGGGTTAATAGGTTAAATAAGCTGTTTTAAATTTCATTTCGGTCATTTTTCATAGACCTTATTTGCCAAAAATGGCAAAATACTCTTTTCAAATGCAGGAGGTATGTCAATCAAATATTTGTTTGTCAACAAACGACACGCGACAGGTAGCACGTGAAACAATATCCAAGGTCACCCGGGGACCAATATTTTTGCTAACTACGCATGACAAAAGTAGGTCATGTGAACAAACCCTCCAGCTCGTCTCTTCTCCCTGTCCTCAGCATCTGCATATTTCCCGGAATTACTGGATTCTGGAGAATCGTCTGAATCGTTGTTAGTACGCAATGAATACCCATGTGGATCATTTGGTGTGTTGCTTTCTGAAAAAGAGAGAACCGAAGCGTCTCGCCTTGAATCATGCTTATAAATATATGCAAATTAGATAGCGACCAGGAACCGTCAAAAATTCAAGATGGTATCTAACTCGTTCTAATGAAAATAAAGGTTTCGACAATGTACATTAACATTGTATGAAATACAAAGATTACCTAAATGCTATTCTTTTGAAAATAAAAAATGTTTTTATGATCTTATAAGGTGAATTCTTTAGCCATGTGCTTCACCTACCACGTGTTTTTGGCTTGTTACGCCATTCGAGATATTCCGCTGCTTCCAACAAAGTTTCCAAACTCATCGTCCAGTCCAATTCCTTCTTTCGATGTGTTATGTATAGATGAACATTCAAATAAATGACATTCCAGGGATACACGCAATGTGTCCCCAAATGCCAATTATTTACAGGAAAATATTAAAAGAACATGGCGGGCGGCGGTATCAAAACACTTGCTGCCGTGCAAAAATATTACAATACCACGTGGAATTTGATTGGCATCTGTCATTGTCGACCAATCAGATGGCAGCATTTTGACGTCATGTACAAATTTCAGAATCACATGTTTTGTTATGGCTGTTCCATTTATTGAGCGGGCAAAAGTTTTTAGGTATACTTTCACTAAATTTCAAACGTAACAAATCAAGTACGTGAGCCACATTAAGAACTTTGTGGACATTTCAATGACCTGGCTTTAAATTCCTATGCCACTTTTATCAATATGTATTTTGAAAGTTAAATCAACGCTTCCATGAAGTAAGTGGGCGGTTCCCCTTGGTGATTACCAAAGCCATGTGGAAATATTAATCACGTGACTTTCATACCTTGCAAAATGGCATCCGGAAGTTGTGACGTTTTGAAAATATCCGCTTGACAAGTGTTGAGCACTGAATGCTGCTGAAACTGGGGTACGAGAACATTGAATTAATGATACATAACTTACGGGAATATTGTTTCTTATTTGTCACTAGGCTGTCAATGTCAACAAGACCAGTCAATTTTACATTTTTGGAGAAATCGTATTCGTTCAATCGTTGTCACCCATGCTGGAGTGTCAATCGTGGCTTGTTCATCATGTATAAAAATTAACAAAAGTTCTCTGTGTTAAAGCATATAACATACCTGACTTGGCCACATATTTGAGTTTATCTATAGTACAACTTCTCGTCCATACCCTTTCCATCACGCGTGTGTGTGCGGAAAAGGGGGGGGGGGGCTTTCACTTTCAGTCATGTTTGCTGTGTGAATGTAGCATCTGAATAGAAAATTTCAATGTAAAGACCATGTTGCAGGTCGCAATGACAGGTCTTTTCTTCTAACATTCACTAAATTTCATCAGCTTACCTGTATCACAATCTAGCTGCATGTGCAACCTGCGTTATAATTTTGCTTTTGTTGTCATTAATGTTGTTGGCCTAACCTTGCCTACCAATTTTCTAATGTGTTGCGCTTTCAGCACCATAAAGTTGAAAGAACAGGCTAACATCATTCTTAAACAGTCCATGTTGGGTTCCCCGAGTTGTGTCCCTTGAGTTCAGATACTGAAAAGGAATACAAAAGAATAAAATATCTCCAACTTGGCATCTGAGGAAATTCAAGTCAAAGTTTTATGAGAGTCGATATATTACAAACATAAAACACAAGCTCCAGTGGGCTTTTGTATACATGCATAACAATACATTACATAGATCAGTCAGGGATCCCACTGCATTAAGTAAAAATTTTCACCAGCTTAGGTTAATTATTTTTACTTAAAGAAGTAAATAAAATCAGCATTAAATTTATTTACTTGCAGGGATGACGCTACTATATAATTTAGGGCCGCCCGGCGGCCCCATTCCCCTCTTGGCGGCCCCATTCCCCAAACAAAAAAATTCCCAATCGCGGCAACGATGTTTACAAAGTCTGGATTTTTTTTATTTCCGTCTTCGGTGAATCTTTCGTGCCGATGCGTGTCACCTTTTGTTAGTACCAGAAATTACTCAAAACATCACAGTAATGTCCAGAAGTAACTAGCCTGGGATCCTGGCCTGTTTGCTGTCGCTGCGCGGTAGCCAGCTTGGGCCAGGATCCCAGGCTAAGAAGTAACTAAATAATGCAATTTACGCTATTTACGATCACCCTGAAGATGAACAAAATGTCTGAAATCGCAAATGTCCACCAGGGAACATCTTGAAAGTCAGAATGCGTCACGTGGAATGCGTAAAGTGAATTGAAATCGTGTTGTTATCTTTCATTGTCGTGTCTAAAATTCGAGACTTTCATCCATGACTTTTGAAATATGTGGTTACGTGCAAATGCTCTCATTGCCAAAGATATGGTTGGCATTGGAGTAAATATTGTATAGTTATGACTTGAAATCAGAGTTTCTGAAACTGGGTTTTTAACTGGTTGAGAATTTGGAACTACACTTCATATGGGGGTGCTTTCATTTCTACTGGTTGAAACGAAATGTGGAAATGACTTGATGTATGATTAATGAATGAATGCATAGTCATTTCATGGAATGAGGTATATATATCATTTGGTATGAAGGGTTTGATTTTGGTGATAATATTGAAATGTGTAAGTCATCTTAATTTGCAGACAATCAAAGAATTTCTGACAGAATGTTGATTTGCTTTCATATAGGAAAAGAGCAATACCTTTCGTTGATGATCAGCTTGATTAAATTCAAATCTGGTGTAATTTGAAAAACTATTTAAAATATAGTCTTAATGTTTGAAAAAAATGTATAAAATATAGTCCAAATGGCTTTGGTGTAATGATACTTTCCATTCTTCAAAGTGTTGTTGTGTGTACTTACATATATTCTTGGTTTACACAAACGTATGTTGCAGTATTTGATATGTTTTCATTTTTCCCAATTTAAGTTGTCGCGATGCAAAATTCCCAATTTGTTGGACGGGGGACCCATTTGAAAAGAGCTAAAATCATCCCTGACTTGTACAAGTAAATTTAGATAAAATGCAGAGGTTTTCTCCCTTCAGTGTCTCATTATATAAATTTTCATAGGACTATTAATAATTTTTTATGAAAGTTTAATTTCTGATCTTATCTTTTAAGTAAAAATTTATTAGGGGCACAATGTTTTTCTTGAGGTGCAGGCTAGCCAAAGATTAGTCCTTTGGGACTTTTAACAGCTGTTAATATTGAATTAAGTGGTCTACAACTTGCATCATTATCACATCAAGATTTATCACATGATGATGCTTGTAATTTGGTTTCATGTGGTCTGATAGGGTGAACAGTGAGCCTGTAATAGGGAAAGCCTGTTTGGAATAAATATACTGCATATTTCAAAGCTTACTTGTATAAGTATAAAGTTTTTACTTGTAGAGGTAACTTGGGAGAGGTAAACAGAATTTTTACTGCTTCAGGTAAATAAAATTTACTTTAGTAAGTGAAATGATTTCACTTTATCCAGTTGGATCTCTGACTGTAGATTAAAAATAGATATTTTGTAGTAAAAACCAACATAATAGTTCCTGGCCAGATATTGATACTGCAGAGTATAATCGACCAAAATAATATTGTAAATTCTCTATTCCATTCTTTATCACATTCTTTGTTAAATGGGTACACATACAAATGAATATGTAGTTGTGTATTGCTTTGTCTTATAATTATTGTTTTGAATTTGTACCTCGGCGATTGATAAAACATACTAAATGTTATTGTTGTTTTTTTTAAACTTATATGAGTTATTGTCAGAACTTTTGTACACATGGCTCCATTTAACATGTGTTTTACTTATTTACTAGGCAACCTGAGAAGACCTGTGACCAAAAGGAGTAGGTGCGATAAGGGCCTTATTTGGCCTCAAAAAATAAGTTTGCTTAAATTCACATTATATATTGTTGAAATGTTCTTTGGATATAGGTTAACAGTTAAAATGAAGATTACTCGAGTATTGATGTACGATTACAAAGTTTTTCAATGTAGAAAATGGGACAAATTGCGAATTTTCTCGAAAACTGACAAATTTGACTCATTCTGACTACTTTTTCTTAAGAGGAAACATAGAGCACAGACAAGAACCACAAAAATATTCATATGGGAGGTCCAATGCATCTGTAGTTACAATTTGGTAAAGTATCTAATTGGTTCTTGAATGTGCTCTATATTTCCGATTAGAAAAACCGTTCGAAAATATGCCAAATTCCTTGTATTTCTATGAAAACGTTCAAAAGTAGCTTCAACATGACGTCAGAACTGTACCTATTGTGACGTCATGGGTTCTAAATTTTGCATTTTTTCCTTAAGTGGTATCTGAACTTTCAAACCAACATAAAAGAACATATCCAGGTGCAACTTAAGAAATCACCGAAATTTAGGGCCAAATCAGGCCCTTATCGCACCTTGTCCTTTAAATGGTATAATATATACTATATATCAGAAGTTATCCAAGATTGTATCAAAATCCTGGCCAAGTAAAGTCATGAAAAAATAATTTCATAAATAGTATAATATGTATAAAAGTTATTTTTTATTTGTTTTTATATATTTATGTTTATTTATATGGAATAAAAAAGATAACAGGAAACACCTACAATGGCCGAAAAACATAGCCACATGCCAGAAAGTAAATAGGAACTGCACAAGAAAAAAACCCACAATAAAAATACAAAAGACAAACGTATGTATGTATGTATGTATATATGTATGTATGTGCCTTGTTCTGTAACCAATGTGTATATATTTATATATTTGTCCTCTTGTAGCACGTATACTGAGCCTAAGTTGAAATAAACTTGTCTTGTCTTGTCTTGCAAAAGATTTTCTAAACGTTTCAGTGCTTACAAGTTTTGGATAAAATACTCCTTTCTGTCTTATTATCTGATGATCAAATATGTGTTTATTTTTATTAACAATGATTAAGGGATACTATTTTTTAATGATCCAGTTTTCTACAAGAGAACAAATTCTGCTATTGTTTAATTATAATTATAATTGCAGGAATTGATTGGTAACCCAGTATGTCAATATGCGAAAACCTAAAGGGTTTTGCCAGCAGCCGTCCACCGTTGGTGATGTTTATGGTCTGTCTAGGGGCATTTGCAATAGTACTGATCTCATTGTCGTATTATTTCAAGTCAAATGATATATACAACCCAGACTTAACAGAGGTAGGTTACAAATATGGCGGATTTCCTGGATTATTAACATATTATATTTGTAGTTATACATATGAATATACTTATTTTGCTCTAGTAACACTTATAACAACTGTCAACTCCTTCAAAACTCCTGTCTTTTGTCTGCTCATTAAGCAGTCAAGCTTCTTTTGAATTCTATTGTATACCGATTTGTACTGCCTGAAGGGGTTTACCTTGAAAGTCCAGTGATGACAAATTGGTATAGAATTCAAAAGAATCCTGATGAGCAGACAAAAGACAGGAGTTTTGAAGGAGTTGTTATAGGTTTTACTAGAGGAATATTGGTATGTTCATTGAAGAATTGCAAATATTATATGTTAATGATCCAGGAAATCTGCCATAAAATGATTTACAGTGCAACCATGTTATACATCCACTTAAAGATCAAGCAAAGTTTTAGCTTCTGTAAACGTGGATATTTTCATGTTTTATTTGGCAAACTGTTCGCAAGGGGGTAATTTTCGTGATTTAAGACATTCAATTTCGACAATATAATGGTTTTTACACATAAGACTTCACTACAAAACTATTTGCGTGGGGGATATTTTCACTTCTTTTTCTTTATCGCAAATATAGCGAAAATTAGCCCCATGCAAAAATTTCCACGATACTGTGGAAGTACTTTTATTCATGACCATCAATTTTTGTGAAATTTATAAATATCACTATTTCGTAGGTACTTTAATTCGTAATTCTATGCATTAAAATCTAAGGAAAAAAATTTATGCATTTCATTGGGAACTAAAGTTCTTAGTTTTAGGCAGAATTAAAAAAAAATCTGTGTTTCCGGTAACCCGACTGACCCTAGATTTTTGGAGCTAAAAATGTCTACCCTAAAGTTTTTTTGGCAATTTTTAAAAAAGCACTGTTAAAGTCCAGAAGTTACTTATTATATGTCTGTGTAAAAAGTTTTGGAAAAATTTTTAAAAAGTGCCTACCTACCGACCCTAATTTTGAAGAGTATGTTACCGGAAACACAGACCACTTTAGGCCTTAGCGAATCTCAAAATCTACAAATTTTGGAACCCAACGAACAATAGCACTTTCAGTGTATATCAAAGGAATAAATAACATTGACAATCTTAAACTTTTTGAAAAATTAGACCTTGAAAATTTGTGGCAAAAAGTGAGTAACAACCATTAAAAAAGGGGGTAATACAATAAAAGATTGTAATACTGTACACTGCATACAACTTGGGTAGGATATTATTCAATCCGTGGCAGCATCAATAAACACTACTGTTTAGGCCTTTACATGTACATGGTGTATATCTCTAAATTTCAAGCCAATTTTAAATATATCTACACTTATTCAAGTTTTCTGTCAAACTGATATTGTTTGATAAAATTTATCCCAGTTGTTCATTTGTGAGACATAGATTATGAATGGGAAGCAACTCTTTTGAATGATAGAAACCTACTGTCAAAGTCTGACATTGACATTTGTGTAATCTATAAACAGCATTGAAAAGGTACATGAATTACATACTCAATTTTTTTATTAATTATACCAGTGTTTGGAAAAAGCAAACATATACATTTTACTCATTAAAAAAACAACCAAATAAAATGTGTAATGTACATGTACATGTATTAATAATAGTTTTTAAAATAGTGAACATTGTGAATGTATTTTCTTTAAATTTCTATAATTGAATGATTCATTTACATATTGAAACATTTTTCAATCAATTTTATACAATTTTACAGGAATGGCAGTCATTTTTGGAGAAGTTTTCAGACATAGATTTCTGTGTGACAAAGAACGATTCTGATATAGATGTTGGTGATTTTGAACCTCCACTCAGACTTCATCATTTGTATTCCAAGATAAGTCCGACCAGTAACTTTGCACGACCTGAATCCGATGAAATAGTGTAAGATATTAAATGAATTATAATGAATGATAAGGATAAATCACAAATTACCTCCCTCCCCCAAAAAATCTAGATTTCATCCAACTTGTATTCAAATTGGAAACAGGATTTTTGAAAAGACTAACTTAAGAGAAAAATGTTATAACTATTAAAGCGATTAAGCAAAGCTTATCAGTATGACTGAATATAGATGAAAAGTAAATGGAAACGATTTTTTGTAGCAAAAAAAAAATTGTAAAAGAATCCCATCTTTCTATTTCACCACAAAACGTTTTACTAAATTCTACCATAAAAATCGAATATCCTGCATCCACTATAAGTTCCTATACAACTGTTACAGTTCTGATACACTTAATGAGAGTGACACAGGGGAATGGTACAAACATTGGTACTTAAAATGATGAAATTAAGAATCTTTCCTTTGCAGTCATTGAGTGTCATAGTTCTTTTGTCAAAAAGGCCAAAACATTTAAGTTCAAGCTTCGGAAGGAACTTTCATGTTCAAATCTCAAGACTTCAGAACTTTTTATTTCCACTGACTTGGCAAACAGGCAAAACTCTTTAATCAAAAATGAGAAAAAAGACATGACAATTCATATTTAACACAAATTGAAACTTCCTTACAACATGAATGAATGAAGGGGGTGGAAAAGGGGGGTCCCAACACGAAAGAACATGCTTAAAAATTGCTGAAAACAAAACACGAGCGATAAAAATGGCCAGTCACGAAACACGGAAAATTGCTGCTCGTAGTTCGCCAAAAAATTGTGAATTTATGGTAATTCATGCATCTTATTTAAAGTGTTTTTACATGAAAGCTCTTAAAATAAATGGAAATCTATGAAATTTTGCTCTGTGATTCTTTCCGGTACCGTTACAATTCTAACTGTAACAAGTCCCAATTTTTTTAATGGAAAATGAACATGCACGAAATATGAAATATCCAAAACGAATCATGAGCTCAAAATATGGACAAAAACAAGGCATGTGAAATAATGCCAACACGAAAACACGAGGAATAAAAACACAAAACAAGAAAACACAAATTTTTGGTCAGTTCTGTAATCAACTCTAAATCTACTCAAAGATGTTGATTCTCATTTGTGAAATACAGTAAAACTTGCTTATAACAAATTTCAGGGGACTGGTGAAATAAATTTGTTATAAACGAAATTCTTTATATTGTTATAGTGAACTTTGTTATATTACCGGTATATCATGTATATTACGAATATATTTTAACAGATGAACATGTAAAGCAGGTAATCTATAAATAACAACCATATTATTGTACAAATTTATATATTTTACGTTTTAATTACTAAATTAAAAATGTTGATACGAACCCCCTATTGTATCCGTATTTTTCAAAATTGTGCTAAATTTTGACAATGTCATTTAAGGCTGATTTTCTTCTTGGCATGTTGAATAACTTCATTCTTTGTTTCCAAAGAAATTGCCTTCCTGTATTGAGATTTTAAAGCCATAAGAATGACAAAAAAACTTGACCTTCCTGAATTAATTGATAAGATTTTATTGCTAATAAATTCCAGTTGCACATTTTGACCATTCGATTAGCGTGGCTGACAATTTCCCATTGGGCATGTGCACACCCTTCACAGCGATAAGCTGAACCTCAGATGAAATGCTCAGAGTTAAGCCTCCGAGTTAAGCCTATCTCTTGTTCAGCATGTACTCAATGATTAAAATCTTTTGATCATTGTGTATTGGCTTAGCGATATGTTCAGCTTTTCATGGAGCATTATATCCGAAATTAGCTTATCCCTATGTCTGTGTGATTTGGACTTCGTTATATCCGACAAAAAGTACATGTAATTACCATATTCATCATGGGGATTAGTAAGGACTTCGCTATAACAGAAATTCGCTAAAAGCGAATTCATTATAAACTAATAAATTATAATGAAACAAAGGCTTTTAGCCAGGGATTCCAATAAACTTTACAATATGCGTAAATTCATTATATGCATGTTCGTTATATTCGAGTTTTACTGTAGAATGTTATAACTAATTTTTATACAACCGCAAAAAATTTTTGCTGTCGTATTATGGTATGGCGCAGTCATCAGCTTCTGTGGCCAGCATAACTTTGTTTCTAGTGGACAGATCATCTTCAAATTTCAGTATGAGGTTTCTTGGCATAAGGTTAAGCCCGGGTTTTAATTTTGGATTTATGGCCCCACCCGTTTTAGAGAAAGGGGCCAAAAGGGGGTAAAATTGGGTATCTCGAGTCTGTGGACAGCATAACTTTGGTTCCAGTGAACGGATCATTTTCAAATTTAAGTATGATGTTTTTTGCTTAAGCCAGGGATATAATTTTATGTTCCTGGCCCGCCCATTTCAGAAAAAGGGGCCAAAAGGGATTAAATTTGGTGTTTTCACATATTTTACTGTAGTGTAGAATCTTTATTATTTATTGAATTTTGATGGGGTTTCTTTCAATGTACTCCTTAGAAAATTTCCAATCTGAAGTATGCCAATGGATTTCATGCGGCATGTAGCCGTGTACGGTTCACAAGATAAATGGGACCCAAAAAGGGACAAATTTCAAAAATTTCAATTTTTGGCCGGGTTGCACGGAGTGCAAATCCGGGTAATAGTATGGTGAATTTTGGGCGGGCGGGCG
>MJUU01053370.1:159520-180141 GCA_002080025.1 Modiolus philippinarum
CCCCGCTTTCACTAAGCATGGGATAATGATTGGATAAGGCATTAATTCAGGCATAAACAAAGCTCATGAATGAATTATAGAATTCTTTTAGAATACATGAATTAAAGTTGAAATAATTTCGAGAATCAATTTTGGTTTTATTATATACATGTACATATACTTGTACATCTTTACAGTTATCTAAAGGTTCAATTTGAGCTATATTCTATTAACTTTTGATGTTTACTCAACAACAACAACGTTGAAAATGTCTGCTATGACATCAATTCCTGGAGTGAAATTATGGAAAATAATTTTACAATTCATTTTTTTATTTCACTGCAAAATTCTAATTTACCCCTCAGGTATCTATATAATGAGACATACCTATCACTACTAGAGCTGTATCTCCTTTTCTTATGTACAGAAATGCTATGTGGAAGTTCTTCATCAGTTGTAAGTTTAACTTCAGAAGATGAAAACAGCTTTATTCCTGTAACAAAAAGGCAGTCTGAGAGTATTTCATGAAAAACATTCTCTCCTACTGGCAAGAAAACAAGAGCTGTCGCCGAATGGCAGCCAAAGATACCCCCGCTCATTGAACCCTGAATCGATATGGTAAGTGCAAAATTAAGTTGGTGTGGACACAATACAGTTGCCGACACAGTACAAGTGTGGACACAATACAGTTGCCGACACAGTACAAGTGTGGACACAATACAAGTATGGACACAATGATATAATCTTCAAGAAAACACTTTTCCCAAGGGTTCCAATGAAAACACTCTGTCTTAATCAGACATATATAAAATTCACCTTTTTCAGTCTATTCAACATTTTACACATCTACATATAGTGTTCTTCCTTTGTCTAAAGTTTCATCAAAACCCTTCAAGTGGATTAAGAGGAGTTGTGCATAAGAGGTAACCCCTACATAGGGAATCAATAAAAACTCAAAGTTGAATTATCTCCCCTTCCTGGTTTCTAACAATAATTATATTATTTCATGCACATCTCCATATAGTGTTCTTACTTTGTGTAAAGTTTCATTAAATTCCTTCAAGTGGTTTAAGAGGAGTTGCGCTTACGAGGTAACCCATACATGGGGAATCAAAGAAAAGTCCAAGTCCGATTATCTCCCCTTCCTGGTTTTGGACAATAATTATATTCCTTCATGCACATCTCCATATAGTGTCCTTCCTTTGTGTAAAGTTTCATCAAAATCCTTCAAGTGGTTTAAGAGGAGGTGCGCTCACGAGGTAACCCATAAATAGGGAATCAACGAAAAGTCAAAGTCGGATTATCTCCCCTTCCTGGTTTTGGATAAAAATTATATTCCTTCATGCACATCTCCTAATAGTGCCCTTCCCTTGTGTAAAGTTTCATCAAAATCCCTCTTGTGGTTTAAGAGGAGTTGCGCTTACGAGGAAACCCATAAATAGGGAATCAACAAAAAGTCAAAGTCGGATTATCTCCCCTTCCTGGTTTTGGACAATAATTATATTCCTTCATGCACATCTCCATATAGTGTCCTTCCTTTGTGTAAAGTTTCATCAAATTCCTTCAAGTGGTTTAAGAGGAGTTGCGCTTACGAGAAGTGTGGACAGACGGACGGACAGACAGACAGACAGACAGGGTGATTCCTATATACCCCCAAAACTTCGTTTGCGGGGGGTATAAATATTCAACAAAAACAATATTTCTGCCAGAAAACAGGAACAAAATTACAAATTGATTGGTAAAAATAAATATCACAAAGAATGACAAATAAAATGCAAGATTTTTTTGGCTCATTTTCTAAAGTAAAGGGCCATATGGGTGAAAGATCGATAATTAAGATAATAAATTTAACTTTATCTGCAACTTGTCATAGTTTAGACATGTATGACAGGGTTCGTCATTTATACTAGTCGTCTGATTTCCATAGGCTCTTTTAAAATAATTACATTCTGAAATTTACATAAATTGAGTATACATGTATTAAGTGATATACAATCCTTACTAGTTATGAAACCTATAAGTTCATACAAACCAGAATCTGTTATTCCTGTAGTATCTCCATTCAGCAAAACACCTTCCATCATTTCAATATTCCTGAAACAAAATATATTTTTTACAAGGATATGATTTTTGTGCAGAGTATTGGCATCCAATGGAGAAGAATCTTTCTACATCACTTTTCACATTTCCATTTCTATTTCCAATTAGTCTTCTTATTGCACTTTTATACAATTTCAAAGCAGATGTACAAGTGAATACAGTTAGGTAATGTCTGCAGTTTAAAGGAAAAGGTCCAGGATGTGGAATAAAACACTGTTCTGTAATAATTTATATAAGTAAATAAATGAAACTCAATACTGTGTTTGGTATGAATAAAATTCATTGTGTAAAAGTATTTCAAAAATATTCATTTTGTCAGAAATATAACCGTCAAAGAGAGAATTTGAGATCTAGTAGCATATAACACCCTTAACAGAAAACAGAATGGTAAAAATTTTTGAAAATTGAGTATTATGAACCTGCATTTGTTCATTGTTGTAAATATTTAAAAAAAAATAAACAAGAGTAAAATTTTAGGTGTAGCCAGGTCTAACCTACTATCATAAAGATTACTGAGAGCAAGTTCTCTTTAAGAGGCCTGCATGTAGATGATGGCACAAAATTTTAATCTTTCAAGAACATCAAAAATTTAAATTTAAGGAGGTAGACCTAGGTTAAGGGACATAACTCTTAAAAATCTTTTTTGTGTTTGTTTCAAACATTTTCATATTATGTTGTAAGCTTTTAAGTAACACAGATGATTTTGATTCTATTTCACATAAATGCTTACAAAGCATGAATGAGACTGACTGCTTCAAACATCTTGCTGATTTGAAGAATTATCTCCCTTAACCTAGGTCTACTACCTTAAACTACAATTAAACTTCAAAGGCTGTAACTGCTATAGGTCAAACACCATGGATTTTTCAAACCCTTTTTTGTTGTCCTTTGTTCTAGTTTAAACTTAGTTGAACCTTGATATCTCAAACACCCTTTAAGCTTGAACTGCTTTCATCATTCCCGCAGGTGTTTTAACGATCCCAGTTCAACCGTATGCTTTGAGAAGTACCGGTATTATGGCAGATTTCCTGGATGATTAACATATTTTATTTGCAATTCTTCAATGGACATACCAATATTCCTGTAGTAGCACCTATAAAACTCCTTCTAAACTCCTGTCTTTTGTCTTCTCGTCAAGCAATCAAGCTTCTTTAGAATTCTATTGTATACCAATTTGTCATCACTGGAGTATCAAGGTAAACCCCTTCAGGCAGTACAAATTGGTATACAATAGAATTCTATGGAAGCTTGATTGCTTGAGGAGAAGACAAAAGACAGGAGTTTACAAGGAGTTTTATTAAATATTAAATAAATTAAATATGTTAATCATCCAGGAAATCCGCCATAAGTAAAGGTCTTGAATGAAAATTACCTGTCAATCTCTTCACAGAGTTTTGTAGCAACAAATTTCTGTATTCCTGGTGTAAACATGGTATCTTCATGATCTTTCTCCTCTGTATAAGGCCTATTATTATTATAAGGACATGTATTATTTGTAGTTTAACTAATTGACCGTCGTCAATATCAATAAAAATGTCACGAGTGCCGAACAACGCAGAAGGATTTAACAAGTTGCAGAACTTGTTCTGCAATGAGTTAAATCGACACAAGTGACATTTTTATTGATATTCATGATGGCTTATTAGTTATGCTTTTTATTAAAAAGATTTTCTACTCAAAAACCAAGATTTTAGATGAGGATTATTTTTTTCATGTCAATACACCAGTTGTTTACTTGACGACTACATTGAAGAGACATTGTGACGTTGCTTCAATAAGATGTCATCCAGTAACTAGAAATCCTTTATTTTCACCGGTGACAATATGACATTTATTTAACTAAGAAAACTCGATAAATCACTGCTATCTATATAATAATATTTTCTCTTCTATTTTGATCACTACTCGCTCATAGGAGAACAAAATATTCTCTCAAAGAAGAGAATGAGTAACCTTAGTGGCTATTGAAAAGGTCTCAAACTGAGAACTAAAGCTTCAGTCAAAAAAACTTGTCTTCAAATGAACTTTGTAATTATTGGTTTAAATCAATATAATAAGTATTTAATAACCTAACACATAATAGTTTATTGATTTTAAATTCCGCATGATCACTTATTTCCATGTTAATGTTTGGTTTCATGTCAGCTGCATCTCAGTATTGATAAAAGAAACCCTTGATGGGATTAAACTCAAAAACATGAAAAATTGTCTTTAAATCAGAATTAAATAATGTACTCATCTTGATAAGTTGGACATTTTTCTAGTTTGATTTTTACTGTGGGTGTTTTTGAGTATTTATTTTTTTAGCCATTCAACACACATAGGGGAAGGTTTGGATCCAAGAAAACGAGTTTAACCCCACTGCAATTTTTGCACCTCTCCATTCTGGTTATTGAATGTGGTTTATTTGCAATGATTTATTCACTTTTTTACTTTTTGGGCCCATGTAGTTCTTGCCATATGGCATGAAGGTCTTCATTGTGTTGATGAACATTCGGTGACCCTACATGCTTTCGTTTGGGTCATTTTAACCTGGGGATTGGATGTTGTCTCTTTGACATTTACCCCGTTTCCTTTCTTTTTCATATTTATTTACAAATCATTTTGGATCAAGGAAATACAACATACGGTAAACGAGGAAATTTTCGCGTGGGGGTAATTTTCGCTTAATTTGCATTTAGGAATTTTACGTGAATATAACCCCCACGCGAAAGTTTTAATAACAAACGTTTCACAATCAAATTTTAAAGGTCCGCCAATATTATAACCACACAAAAGGTTCGGGTTCGGTACTTCGCAAAATTACCCACCCCCACCCACCCCCGCAAAAATAACCATGTTTACAGTATTATAAACAACAAGATGTGTTTCTGAAACACTACATATGCCCCCAGATTCCGATTTTTACCCCTTTTTGACCCCTATGACCTTGACCTTTGACCTAATTTTTTTTGCATATTTATGTTCCTCTTGACTAGACCTATACACTTGCCAAGTATCAAAAGTCTACCTTATATAGTTCAAAAGTTATAGCCAAGGTTAAAGTTTCGGACGCACAGACAGACAGACAGACAGACAGACAGGACAAAAACAATATGCCCCCCGATCCTCGATCTGGGGGCATAAAAAGAAATATAGAGCACAGTTAAACTAAAAAGAAATTTTATCATTTACAAGTAGTCAGTTATCATAGTTCTACAGTCTCAAGGATTAAACATAAAAGTTCTGACACTATATCTAGAAATTTTATTTGTTTAACCCTTTTGGGCAGTAGAACTAAGAAAGCAACGACTTGAAAGGATAGATTCTATATATATTTACATGCAGAAATCCATAAACCTACCCCTAGCCTGCCTAAGATAAAAATATTTCTTTAATTACATTTCTGTGCACATGCATCATATAACAATATATCTCTCTTACATTAAAATGGGTCTAGAAGGGTCCCCTTTCAACCTAATTTCATAAATAATGTTGTACACTCATGTATCACCCTTGTTTGTACATATGGATCCAAATCAGGGAAATCATGAATTAGACCTATCTTAAGTAGAATATTCCTAGACTTTTTCACAGATCACACTTACTCGTAGACACCATCAAGCCCTCTCTAAACAATCACTGAAAACAGGCCTTTTGGAAAACTCATTTGTCCCCACTGAACTTCAGTTTCAGCATTTAGATGCAATAAAACAGTTCCTGTTATCAAGCCAACATCTGATCTAAGGCTATGCACAATTTCATGATTTCACACCTCTCCTCCTGAACACAGTTCATATTTGGATTACATACTAACTTTACTACAATTACAAAATTGCATCCTAGAATAGTTTAAGTTATGTCTTGTCAACTCTGTCATCGGACCGTATTCAAGTGTTGATAACCGGAAGTAAAGGGTGTTTGTACCTCCACTTGACGGGAGAGTTCTAATCCAGGAAAAGATCACAACACTATATGGAAAGGACTATATTTGCAAACAGGAAGTATCTGCAGTCATTAAATTACTTACACAACACAATTCATCACTCCCAAGCTTCAAAATATTAATATTATAATAATTAAGGAGCTCTATTTATAACTGTAAAACTTACTTTTTTTTTAAATTTATGTTTAAGGTAGTTCGGGGGACTAAAAACAAAACGATAGATTTTTCTTATTTTTCTGTGACTGAAAGTTTATTTAATTCAAACAATTCAAAATTTTAGTAAAAAATCAATGGGTCACGGATCTCTTTTTTCTGGGAGAAGCTTCTGTAAATAGCAAGATCTTGACTTTTTTAATATAGTCTATATAGGAAAAAATTACAATTTTAGAATGTTTATATGAATAAAATGATAGATTTTGGTGAAAATGTAATGTTAAAGAAATCTCTTAGGAAATATAAAATAAAAAATAGAGGTCACTGATCATATTTTTTGACAAAATCATGAAATTGTGATTTTTCCCTTTAAGACCAGTACTTTTTCTTTAGAATTATCTAATTAATTAAATAGGACCCAGTATCTCCGGCTTGCGGGGTGTGACCCCTCCTAAACGGAGGCTGACCCCGAGGGTCCCGGGATATAGAAATAGGACCCATTCCGTGGTTGTGCGGGATTAATAAATACACAACCCATCTTTCGGATGGGATGTAAACTCAGGTCCACGTGTTGGAAGAAATGCCACGCTTCCTGCACGTTAAAGAACCCTTGTAGCAAGCTCTTTTTGGGGTGGTCCGTAGGTGATCGGCTACAAGGCTAAATTCCCCGCCCTTGACGATTTCACCCTACTTTTCCAGTGGCAGTCAGAATTTCCCGTCCCATGGCCATTTCCATACCCCAAAGTGATTATTTATCAACAAACTTGTTCTCGTCTTGATATAGCTGAAATATTGCTGATTAGACGTTAAACAATATTCAATCAATCAATCTTTAGAATTATCTCCCTTTAATTTTCAAAAACTGACATATTTTGTAAACTGGCAGCATTAATGTTGCTTATTTCATTTTATTTATTAACAATAAACTATTTTAAAACAGTATATCAACATTTTAATGGTAATTTCACATTTTCATCACATGGGTGAGATGGATGCGCAGTTTTAAACACCCGAACCACCTTAAAGAAGTTTAATGAATAGAAGATAATATCTAATGTCCATCCTTACCTCATCGATGGTTTATTTGGGGTACCAGTCTTCACTTTATCTTGTTTATTTGGTGTCCTTTTACCTGTAAATAAAAATATATATTGACTTATTGACTGAACATGCTGAACTTTGGTCAATTACATATACACTCATAAGTAAAGAAACATGTTAAGCAACTTGATGAAAAGTTAAGCCACTCAATTTCACATGTAAGGAAATACATGGCACTTATGAGGTTCTGTTGCAAAACCGGTATTTTAGGGACACAAGACATTTAAATGTTATGGTTGTAAATTGAAATTTTAAATATGTCAATGCAGCAAAAAAATTTGTTTTTTTCTATTGTTCTCATAGAACTTTGAATAGAGGTTGATAATGATATTTTTATGGCATTTCAATCTTCATCCAGCATTGTTTAGAGCGTATTGTTCATATCAGTATGAGCAGCAATACACTTTCCAATGCTGAGCAGTTTTTTTCAGCAGAATGTTTCATCAGCAATTAAGCATATTGAAAAGGGTTATTTTCGTACACTTTAAACATGATAAATGTCCTTTAGGCCATACAAAGTTAATTAATTGGTTCTCAGGCAGTTTTTCATTTAAATTGATGAGGGATGGAGGTGATTTTTTTTCTTTTTATTTGCCAAAAAATAGATGAGGCAGCTTTTTATATTGTAAAATGCACCAAAAATGTAGTGAAGAAAGTGTTTTTTTAATCTTTATTTTATTGAAATGCCAAAAATAGGGTCAATGAAGGGTTTTTTTCAAGCCTCCAACTATATGAGGGAGGACCTGAGAACCAATAATTTTTTTATGGCCTTATTTTTTCCTGTACTTATCATACACTATTAGTTATTTGACCTACATTTGTATCAAATAAATTGTTAATTAAGAAGTGCATAATTATACCCCTAAGGTTTGAAAGTATTTATTCAAACATATATAAAGTACAGTATGAAATAAATGAATGAAGATAGCACTCCACCAGGGTACTGCAGACAGCCCTGGTTGCACTACTTTGGTATATATACTAAAATAGCCCAACCGGGTTTGGTCCTACTGAGGACCTTAGTCAGAGACCATTGGTGGATCTTACAACTGAGAACACTGAGACCCATTGGTATAAACAGCTTAGAATCGTCCCAATATCAGTGTACCGGTACCAACTCTATATTATCTACAATATGAAATAAAATATACAAAATTGCACATTTTGTTTATAATCTTTATTCGCAAATGCACAATTATGCCCCTGAGGGCTGATGGCATAAACAAAATACAAATACACAATACATTACACAAATACAATGAACTTATGCAGTCTGGGAGTCCACTTTCCTCAGTATTAATGACTTTTTTATAAATGGAGCAACATATTGCATGCATTGAAACGACGAAATCAAGTTTTTGAGTTGAAAATTTTTGTTTAATTTGTAAAATTCTGGGAAAATTTTACTTATATTTTTCATTAATTCTTTACGTTCACTTTCATATTTCGGATATGTGAAAAAATAATGAGTTTCATTTTCAATTTCATTTAAATTACAGAATTTATTGTTGATGGTGAACCAAGAGGCAGTGTACAACCAAATTCTGATTTTTTTGTCAACTGACCATATGAATACTAAACTAATCAAGGGTCCATTAAGGACATGATAACAAAACTTTATAACATAAACTTACACATACATGTACATGTATTAAAGTATATTTAGTAGTATTTAAAGATATAAATAACTGATTTCATTCCAAGCTAATAGGTTTCCTGATGATATGACCATAGATTTATAATACATAGATGAACAACGCAGGGTACATCAAAGGTTCTATGTGTGTTGCCGAAAATATCTCAAGTATTTTCTAATTAATCCTAATTTGGAAGTCCTACAATGTGGTCACTGCAGTTTTAGCGATTAGAGATGGTGTTATCGGAAGTGTTAGTGTGAAGTCAGAGACACTTGGGTGAAATTTTTTTAATGTAATATTTCAGATCCTACAGTACAGTTTTCGCATATCCATGAGCTAAAATAAGAAGTTTGAGGGATGATAACTTTATAACTTACATTGCCTTGAATTCCATGAAAAATATAGATATTTATAAGAAATATATATCCCATAAAATTTGCTGTCATACACAAATATTGCATGCCCAAGCGACAAACAATTGATCTTGAAAAACATACCGCCACAGGAAAACTTAATACAAAATATTTACCTTAACTTTTTCTCTTGCCAAAATAACGAATTATAGATTATTTGTGATTGAAATTTGGAAATCGTTCATTTTGTGCCAGTTTGTGTTATTATCCAGGTTTCAAAATTAGGTTTAATAAATAATAATTAACGAAAAGGAGACATTATGAAAATTAAAAAAAAAAACTTTTCAGGATAGAAAAAAAATATAAAATCCATTTTGTAAACAACAAAGAAATAAAATACATAACCATTTAAAATGGAAACCTTTTGCATTACCGTATGTGCAAATGCATCAAATAGATTAATTTTAAGGAGATATTATAATCCAAATTCATAATTTATAAAACACCCAGAGACACCATTAATGGTTTTATACATCTCTGATGTTTTGTACAATTAAGTATTTTTATTAAAAAGTTTACTACACATCAAATGAATATCATTTGTTGACAAAGTTTGATTTGTTATAATCCAGTTCGACCCGCTTCGACCCCTATAGCGTGCATATCATCATGTGCTATAATGTAAGGGCTATATGAATATAATCAGCTTATTTTTCCTGACGAAACCGGAAAGCACATTATTCTTCGTTTAAACGTAGATACCTGAAACATTAATTTTAAAAATTTATACCGCTTTCTGCGTTGTCGTTTCTGCAATTTTTGGCCGATTTTTATGATTTTTCCACTCTTTTTATCAGAATTTCAGCGAGAATCTATGGAAATAGCCAAACACAGTTAATGTGTACACCTGAAAGGTGAACTGCAAGTCGATCATCAATCGAGAAGTGTTGTCTGATTAGGAAATTTAACCAAGCATTGAATCTTGTTGGCAACACACATAGGGTACAAAGAGGACAAAAACAGTAGTTGGTCCCTTTTATCTTACAAAGGAAGACCGTGGGTGGCGAGAGGCATTGTATATCTATGTATAATAAATCTATGATATGACCACATATATATACCAAAATGTGACCATAGGGATTTGCTCCCATAAATAAATATATAACTAGACATTGCAGAGCAGGTAGCCATCTCTGAGCCAGCTGTAATAAATGCTAATTTAAATGTGTTTGGACAAAATACAAGTATGGACACAATACAAATATGGAAACAATGATAAAATCCTCAAGATTTAAACAGAATGCAGTGCCCTCATTTCTGAAAATGCGTCCCACGATGCTTGTGACAAAATTTCAAATTTGTATCATTTACCATTGCTGAGAAAAGCTTGATGAAAAATCAATGGTCAAGGGTTACTAACCTTGGAATATAACACATTGAGTCATAGACTTGAACTGATCTATCCACATGCCAAATACCAAAAGCTTATCTCAAAAGACAAAAAAGTTACAGCCTGAACATGACTAAGTTCTGACATTGAAGACAAAAGTCAGAGTCAAAGGTCACTAAACATGGTTCATGACACATGGTCTTTATGTGATCTATCTACATGCCAAATACCAAAAGCCTACCTCAAAAGACAAAAAAGGTTATAGCTTGAAGACAAAGTTCGAGGTTAGAGTTCACCAAACCTTGGAATATGACATAGTGACTGCTACAAATCTATCATCCATATGCAAAAACTTATCGCAAAAGACAAAAAATATAGCCTGTACATGACTTAGTCATTAGAAGAGCAATAATTTGACCAGGAGTTTTCTCCTTATTTTTATTAGTTCAATCAATAAATGGCATCTAGTGAATTCAAAATAACTACAATGATTTATGAGAAAAGTATATAGTTCACTATTTTATGAAAGGATACAGAGTAAATGACATGAGACCATAATGTAACATTAAATAGTGTCCGCAATAAAATACTGTCCCGCTTTATAATTGTTACCTATGATTAAGCCCGAGGACGGAATAAAACGCATTGATGATCATGAAGTATTGTCCTCCTGCATTTTCCGATGAAATGTATAACAGGAAGGACACCTTTTTCACAGGACACTATTTTGCCTTACAATAACACATATGTTATCTCCAACTGCAATAATTTTAATAAGCTGTATGGCCATTTCAGAAATTTATTCCTCATCAGCAGCACTAAAACGAATAAGTAGAAATTTCATTATTGCCAAAAAGTGTTTAAAATGCATAAAACCAAAAGAAATACGAATAATCAGTAATATCAAATATAGCTAAGGACAAAACTATAGCATGTATATTTTATATCCATGCATCTTACACATTATTTGATATACAATTACAAAATAAAGTGAAGATTACTCACCAATTATAATAATTAAAAAGAAATCCACAAACGCAGTATTTTGAGAAGGGAGCTTATTATTGATATAGGGTCCACAGACTCCACACCGGTCAGAGAGTTATTGTTACATTTTTCTGTATATTGTTATATTATATGTTGTATATATCATGTATGTTTTTGTTTTTGTTAATGCTTTAACCTTTAAGGGTATAATTATGCAATAAAATTATTATTATTATTGTCAAAAAATGTTGATTTTACTAAAATAGTTATGGTAGTCATTTTTATAAGATTTATAATAATTAATTTTAATTTTATCCCAATTCTTGTAAAAGTTATGGATTAACAATATATCACTATTAAAGATATGTCGTCTAAATTCAATAATAAATCTATTGATATCCTAAAACTGATTGCAAATTTGTAAATGAATGTTTCAAGTAAAGAAAAAGCTACAGCCTGGCATATTTCAATACAAAATTGTAATTATCTGAAACTATATTTTTCATTATTTCTAGTATTTATTATGGTGAAAATCAGTAACTGACACCCCACTGTTATGCCATGATCAACATTGTCTTATATTTTCTATGTTTTAATTAATTGTAATGCCATAACCATTTAATATGAATGTGATTGAGCAATAATTTTTTTTTTTTTTAACTTCCGTTTTACACTCTGATAATTCCAGTTTCTATAAATAAAGCAAAAGTAATATAATTAATTATTTGATTGACTGGGAAGAAAATTCTTCAGGCAAGAAAATTTTAGTTTACAGGATTGAACCAAGTTATTTGTACTAAACAGTTTTTTTTACCACATCTCATGGTCTGAAACCAACACACGGATCTCAGGTCTGTGTTGTTACCCGCTAACCCTATGCCCGAGATTAGTAAAATCTGTCTTGGGTTGGTAAATATTGCAACTCACTATAGTTGGGGCTAGTAAAATTGAGAAGGGCTAGTTGTGCACTGCACTTCACTAACCCCTCTACAGTCCGGGAAATCCCAGAATTCGACAACGTTGCTGAATTCGACAAAGTTGTCGAATTCAACAACCCAATTTTTCCATCTTTGCCTATATAATATTTTTCATTTGCATTGAGGGTAATGGGTAACTTTTTAATTCCTGCATAGATTTTTTCAGTCTAATAGAAAAGTTTGCAGAATCAGCTAGATCAAATAACAAGTAAACTACTTCAAATGATGCTGTTTTTTCTCAGTTCAGAAAAAAATGAAAAAATCATGAAAGTTGTCGAATTCAACAACTTCATTTAACATTGAGAGTAATGGGAAAAAATTTTTTTATTATTGGTCTGATATTTTGCAACCACTGAGTCTGAGAAAGTTTTCAGAAAATGTATTCAGATAAAAAATAAAGCAAAAACTATGCTATCTGTCATAACTTTATGCCACTTTTTGAAAAACCTGTAGAGTTGTCGAATTCGACAACCTTAAGTTGTTGAATTCAACAACAGTTGTTGAATTCGACGTTGTCGAATTCCTGGATCCCCCGGACTGGTCTAGGCTAGTGTAGTAGTGAATCAAAACTAGCTAGGGGTTCTGTTTACCTGTTCTGGCTCTTTCACTGGTGCACAACAAGACTTGTACAATAAGGCAAACAAAGCCTTATGGAAACTTAAAAGTTACTTTCTCTCACTCCAAACATCAATTAAAACTTCATGTCATGTCTTTGACCACACCATTAAACCAATTTTGTTATATTGTTCAGATGTATGGGGTTGTTACATAAATCTTAAACATCAGTCTGACATTTTGTGAAACTTTTCTAAATTACCTAGTGTGTTTCCTGCTGACAAATTGAATTTACATTTCTCAAAATATATTTTAGGTGTTCACAAAAAGAGTTCCAATTTCACCGTTATAAGTGAATTGGGCCGTATACCATTTGTAATGGATATTCTTAAAAGAACTATTAAATATTGGTACAGAATTTAAAAATCAAATAATATTCTATTAAAAAATGCTTATACTGAAGTTAAAACTTTACATGAGATAGGAACACACACTTGGTACACATACATTCTGCATGTTTTGAAAATTTTGGATATTAATATGTCAAAGACAAATTTATTTACATATAAACCCAATGCACTGTCTTTAAACTGAAAAATTATTTTAAAAAGTTTTATAAAAAAATATGGCTAGAAACTAGAACTAAATTAATTAATGAAAATGGTAAACTCCGTACATATTTAAAACATAAATTTACTTTGAGTATGAAAAATACCTAGATTTAAATGATTTCCATAACAGGAAAGTTCTATCAAAATTTAGAATTAGTAACCACAAGTTAAAAGTTGAAAGTGGACGTTACACAAATACCCCTTTGGAAGATAGAATATGTGATAAATGTTTCTCTGACAATATTGAAGATGAAACACATTTCCTCATTGAGTGTTCTTTTTACAATTATAAGAGACAACTTCTTTTAAATAATATTTACACTCAATGTCCAAATTTTAAATATATGTCTCTAACCAGGATAAACTTATTTGGTTAATGACCATGGAGAATAACACCATTATAGAAAAAATGTGTGAATTTTTATCTAGCTGCCTTCCAGTTTAATAGACAGTACATATTACATATAACTTAGTATATGTTATGTATTTGTGCTTTATAGGTAATAACTAACCTAATATTTGACTCAATTATATTTGATAATATATTTGTAATTAATTATTTACAAATTATATAGGGGAAAGTCATGATATTTCGATCATGCGGGCAATTTCGATCAGTATTTATAATTAGCTCCTCTGAACGTCTGCATGACCTTATTCCGTCACCCGATGTACCTTTTGTTACATCTCGGACTTGTTTCTTGGTTCCTACCGCTGAACCAGATCCAGTTTGGATTTCTTTCTTTTTGATTGGTCTGAAAGAAAGAAATCGCCACGCCCCTTACATGACCGGGAAATTTTGAAAACATTTTTCGGGATCGAAGTTGAGATTAAAACAGCTATGAAGTATTTCTTTTGCATCATATATAGTCGACATATAAATTTTTAGACATAAACATCTTAAAATAAGGATTTTGTGCGGACAATATACTTTTATTTCACTTATTACATAATATTCAAGCGTTTTTTCAGTGATCGAAATTACCCTCCGCAGACATAAAACAGATCGTGCAATTTCGATCGATGTGTTAGTATTG
Organism: Modiolus philippinarum; assembly: GCA_002080025.1. NCBI lineage: Eukaryota > Metazoa > Mollusca > Bivalvia > Mytilida > Modiolidae > Modiolus > Modiolus philippinarum. The sequence goes on from MJUU01053370.1 coordinate 174,326, forward strand.
AGAGTTATCTTTCCAATATGGTTAGCATCTTCTTTTGATTAATTGTCTTGACAAAAAAGGCTCTAGCGAAAAAAAAAATATTTTCAGTTTGACTAAAACTCAGGGGGTATGAATCTCTTTGTTACAAACTGACAACGAGAGTAGAATATTGAAGGAACAAATAAATCAAAGTTCATAAAGATGACAAAAAATACAGAAAAACAAAGACATGGAACTATAAAAAAAATCTCTAAATAAACACCTGGAGTGAATTCCCTTAAAAATTCGAAAGTGACTACAGTATATTTTTTCTACGCTGTGACTTTGAAATATGAGAACAGTGAAAAAAAATAAATACGACTTTTTAGTCTTAGCTACTTTGCGAAGCGGTTGTGTATAGTCCACCTCCGCAACTGGAAGCTATACTCACGGATTTCTTTGCGCCGATTACCAGCCGTAGGAACACTGCATGGAAATCATTATCAAGAGTCAAGACGAAATATTACATTATCCGAAATCAGGATTTCCAAACTTCTCATATATACATAATGTAGGCATGCAGCAATAGGAATTTTTAGAATCAGGCAACGGCTTTCCATCATCTTGTGGGAATGGTCAACCATACTGACTCTAGCGCCATACACATGTATGTTTGATGAACAAAAAGCCGTCGACCAGGTGTATCTTAAAGGAGATAATGCCCTTAAACCATTTAGAGACTTTTGTAGACCTTCCACGTGATACTCATATCAAACTAACAGAAAGTTTCACAGTAAGTGAAAACAGACTGGACCACGACATTCAATGTAGTTTTCTTCAAAATCCAAAATGGTATTAACATCGGATATATGGCACTAATAACACGTGTAAACTGCTCAAGTGGTGGCCGTCTAAGACTAAGTTTTGCAGATACAGACTAAGTTTTGCAGATACATGTAATCTTATAAAATACTGAAGTGGACAATACGTAATCTTGAGTCCGACAATAGCTTGAATTATAAATATTTCAACGAAATTTTCCAGCCCCTCAGCATTGTATGCACACAGCACACGGCAATTAAAAATGGTTTAAAATGATGCGATTTTGTGATTTCAGCACTGGGCTAAAACAAAAATGAAATTTCATTTCCAACTAGTTCCAGCGTCCAAACCACACTTCCCCCTTTTCACGCACACTTTTTTGTCGAACTCCTTTCACTCCAACAATAAATGACCATTATACTTTTTAAAGTTTATCAAGCGTATCAACGGATTGAGAGGTGTACACTTTGCAGGCGCAAATCAAGACAATTTGAAAAAGGGGGTTCTGATTAGAAAATTAAGGAAAATATCGCCGAGCGGAGCCAGGCGCGAAAAATTTTGGGGTATTTATTAGTAAAACATCAGGATATTCATTAAAAAATACATGATTGTACAAAAAAGGGGGGGTCCAACCCCGGACCCCCCCCCCCTTTTGGATTCGCCAATGCTTTGAATTCATGAAATTAACGTGGTTTCTCAAATCTCTGAAATATGGAGGTAGGTACGACATGAAAATCTTGTCAATCGGCGCCCTCCGCAGATTGCACGGTTTCATACAATCTGCGCTCCTATCTTGCATTTTTGCAGTATGCGCCCGGGTGCAGATTGCAAGTATTTTGGCACAGATTGCAAGTATTTGGGCGCAGATTGCAAGTATTGGGGAACAAATTGCAAATATTGGGGCGCAAATTGCAAGTATTGAGAGACAGAGTTCTAGAACGTGAGTGCTAGACATAGCTATTCTCAGATTGCAAGTATTGAAAGGCAGATTGCAACTGTAATTGCTGCTCTAACCTACTAGTATTTTACGTATACACGTGCATTATGAATAATATACTTGTAAAGAGGCAGTAGATAGGACAAACACTGCATGGCTGTTATCACTAGTCTTGTCCGCTGATTTATATATAAAAACGTGAACGAAATAACCCGTGACTTTTTTCTTGATTTAACCAATAATCCTTCCCTGGCTATTACCATAACATTTTCACCGACTATAACCCAAACCCTTTCACTTACATTAACCGTAACCCTCTCCCTTAATTCAACCACAACCCTTTCCCTTAATTCAACCCTAACCCTTTCCCTTAGTTCAACCCAAACCGTTTCCTTAAAAATATTCCTAACCTTTTCCTTGACTACAACCCTTACCCTTTGCCTGACTATAACCCTAACCCTTTCTTTGAATATAACCCTAACCCTTCACATGATTTAAACCATAACCTTCAAGTTAAATTAATATAACCTATGCGCTGTATGATGCAACATGCGACTGTGAATATGCAATTTGCGCCCCGAAATATGCCATCTGTGCCCCAAACTTTACAACCTGTGCCCCAAAATGTGCAATCTGCGCCCAGAAGCAATCCGGTATATTTCTTGCAGTTTGCGCTTTGGGCGCAGAATGCATAAAACTTCACGATCTGCGGAGGGCAGAAACCATACGGTCGACCTATATGAAATTTGTGCTACAATCAGTATAGTGGATCTCAAGGAGTAGGGGTCGGCGGGATTGGCATTTTTAAATAATGGGAAATGGGATTGTGGAAAAATGTGCGCTGGTAAATACAGGAAAGGACGTCAAGAGGGAAGGAGGAAGCGCTGCAAACTGAGCCGGTGAAACGAGAAAATATGGTATCTTTAAGGATATTTGTACAATAGTTCCCGCCCGTGAAACGGAAAAGTCCAGTGGAGAAAAATTGACAGGATTTCGGGAATAGGGACCCCATTGAGGCCTTCAATATCAATCGGGCCTTTCAAAGTCATGTGAGCAAAGGATGTATATTTATTAGTATACGATCCCTGATGTACGAATGTTAACAATTTTAACGAAAGAAAAAAAATATAAGAACTAATCGTCCATTATTTGCAATAAATGTGGATCAGATTCAAAGAAACTCTGGCATAGAACATATTTTATTTATCAAATCACTGGCATGTCTTAGAAATAAACATCCCTAAAATCCCGGGCTTAAATCTAGCTGTAGTGTATCGTAAGTCAGAGCTCTGAAATGGGTGATCGAAATTACCCGACTACGTGATCGAAATTAGACGAAAGTTGATCGAAATTAGACGAATGTCTTTATGGTTCTTTTCTGGTAATTGTTCGTCGTTTATCCAAAGCGATTGGTAAAAAATAGAGGTATTTCGATTGCATTTAGCTACTGGTATCCCAATAAAATGTCTCTACATGCATTGACAACACTGTCGGGCAGGTAACAGGAGATATCCAATCCACTGAAATTGACTGATCGAAATATCACGACTTTCCCCTATATGTCGATTTTCTGCCCCTTGAGGGCACAGGTGCTTGAGGACAGGACCCTGTATTGGGCCCCGATGGTCCCTCCCCCTTTTTATAATATTTTATCCATTTTTCAATATTGGCCATTTATTTTTGCTATTTTGTACTAATATAACATATATCTATCGTCAATTTCCAATTTTCCTATCAACGTGCATCTCGACATATAGAGCGAAGCGAAAGTTTCGCTTCGCTCTATATGTCGAGATGCAAGTTGATAGGAAAATTGGAAATTGACGATAGATATATGTTATATTAGTACAAAATAGCAAAAATAAATGGCCAATATTGAAAAATGGATTATATATTACAAAAAGGGGGAGGGACCATAGGGCCCAATACAGGGTCCTGTCCTCAAGCACCTGTGCTTGAGGGCCCTTAATTGACGATATCAGCGTTTCGCGCCTCTAGTGGAATATTAGGTTCGATAACTCCAACATACTTGTAAGAGGGTGTTTCTTCCATGGTGATTTATGATAAATCTGCACACTTTAATATTCATTTGCAAGCTCCTAGTTTAATTGTTCAACAATATTTTTCTATCTTGATGATTATTGATGTGTATACTATCAAAACAATACGGTGATCAACTTGATTTACCTGTAATGAGACACCTGTCAGTTGTTTACCTGTAATATGATTAGACCTTTAAATTCATTAACAAAGTTTGTAGTAAGCTTCAGATTAGAATAGTGTTTAGTGGGATGTGTTTTGTATAATTAATTATATGTTTATTGTGCTAAGTGACCTGTTTACCACCTGCTGACATTCTGGTCACCTTAATAAAATTCACCTGGACAAACATCTTTTGAAGTCACCGGCCTAGAGGAAAAATACAATGTTGCTGCATTAAAGAGTAAAAAGTTTACGTGAGATGTTCAGATCACAGATACCCTTAAAGCCTAATAAATTTTTACATTGCTTCATACAAGTCTTGAGCGTTAAATGCACAAATGTCATGCAAGCAATACACATAATATTTACAAAGCATCAGGTGGAAAGGGACCAAACGCGTTATTTTTTATTTTTTTTTAAATTCATTTAGTCATATTAAATATTGATATATAAATAAAAAAAAAAACGAAACAAAAAACAATATAAGAAAAAAAATAAACCAAACAAAACGATATAAACAAAAAAAAAGAAAAAACAATCAAAGGCTAATAATAATAATAATACATGAGGAAATAGAAATATTTTAATATATATTTTTTAAAATCAATATTATATTCAGGTCATAGATATCCTTTTAAACCAAATAATTTTTATTGGTTCATACAAGTTTTCATGACAAGTGCACAAATGACATTCAAGCAATACACAATACACAAAATACACAATACACAAAAGCACAAGTGGAGAGGGGCCTCATATGTTTTTTTTAATTTCTGTTCTGTTTATTTAAAAGTCATATTAAAAATAATATAAAACAATAAAAAGTCGAAAATAAACAGAAACAAAAACAAATGATAATACCATATAAGTAAATAGAAATATTTCAATATCTTGTAAAAAAATCATCCATTGACAAAAACTTGAAACTTTTAAAAAGGAAATGTTGGTTTGGGTTTCATTTTGTCATCATTCTTTTTCATTTGTTTGTTTTAAATTTATTTTTTCTTTTTCACATTGTTTAAAGTTTGAAACATAGCTAAATTTCTTTCAGAATTTATTACATTATATAAAATTGCATGGAAAAAAACATTAATCCTTTCATGAAAAAGGGGTTCTTTTTCAAAGAGGAGATTACAAGTATTTTGTGAAGATAATAAATACTGTTTTTTATTTTAAACTTTAATAATGACAAACTAGATATATTTCAATCTTTGTCATACAAGTGATTAAAAAAATAAAACTACTGGTTTTAAAATTAATGATTTTCTGAAAAACTTTGATTTCATTTATTATTTTTTTTTTATTTTTCATTTTTTTTTCATTTAAAATAACATGTTCTTAATTGCTCAGTATTTTTATAATTTTTTTTTTCAATTTAATTTTGACTAAAAATTATTAAATATTTGTAAAAAAATTATAATACACATGTTTTGAGAGGGATTAATACTAGAAAGAAATCACCCAAGGGCAATCTTCTGTACAGTTCTAATTAACACACCTGTATAGCACAGGATGTTTATTCAGTCAGGTTAAACATGTCTGTTAATTGATTATCGACAACAGTGAAAGATTCATAGGCAGTTTTTGATTTGTTAATTCATTTAATCATTTTTATCAACATATAACTTATTTGCTACATTATAACTAAAAGAGCCTATACAAGTATGTTGGAGTTATCTCCCCCTTATCCAGATACGCTGATAGGGTCAATTGGAAATAAAATCTAGTATCTATTATCTATTATCAATTAAATTTTGAAAGACTGAAAGTATCATGGAACCTTTGGTTTCGTTAGAAATGACTGTAGTTTTGCTATTCGGAATGACATCAACAACAGCCTCAGAAAGGCGCATTTTTTCTGCAACATCTTCCTCTGAACTATCCGAGTCGGACATGC
>MJUU01053370.1:188835-204490 GCA_002080025.1 Modiolus philippinarum
ATTATTTATCGGATTTTGATGGGGTTTCTTTCAGTGTCCTCCTGAGGAAATTTCCAATCAGTAGTATGGCAACGGATTTCACGTGGCATGTACCGTTCACGAGATAAATGGGGCCCAAAAGGGGCAAATTTCAAAAATTTTAATTTTTTTATTATTAGTCCGATTTTGATGCAGTTTTTTGCATTTGATTCCTTATGAAAAATTAACATAGCGCTGCACCATTAGATTTTTGATAACTTGTTTCTTTTCCAAGCTATGAGGGGCCCAACGGGGCAAAATTGCAAACATGCAGAATACCTAAAATTTCTATTTTTCATCCGATTTCAATGGGATTTTTTTCTTTAGATTCCTCACATTGTAGGCTTTCAGTAGTATGTCAACAGATTTGGTGTAGCTCTTACCGTTTCCGAGGTATTAGGGGTCAAAGGGGCCAATATTGCAATTTTTAGAAATATGTAAAATCTTTATTTTACATCAGATTTTGATGGGATTTTTTCTTTGGATTCCTCTCAATGCAAGCTTTCAGAAGTATGTAAATGGATTTGATGTAGCTCTTACTGTTTCTGAGCTATAAGGGGTCAAAGGGGTCAAAATTGCAATTATTAGAAAAATTTGAAGTCTTTATTTTTCATTAGATTTTGATTGGATTTTCATCTTTAGATTGTTCTCATTGTAAGCTTTCAGTGATATGGCAGTATATTTTGCGTTTCTCTTTGGTTTTCAAGCTATAAGGGGTCAAAGGGGCCAAATTGTGATATTTCAAAATATGTGAAATCTTTATTTTTCATTGGATTTCAACCTGAGTTTTTTCTTTGGATTTCTCTTGATGGTAGTCAACAAAATTTCTTAGCTCTTACAATATCCTAGTAATAAGGGATTAAAAGGGCTAATTTTTATTTTCATTAGTTTGTGTCCAGTTAATTAATGTGTCAAGGTCCTTATTGTGTCCAGCAAATTACTGTGTCCACATTAATTTTAGTTTACACTTGTTCAAATTTCAGTGGTCGACATGCTGCGGTCGTATCATTCTGCGCTCGGCGTAGCCCTTTATTTTTACTTTTTGGGTGAAAAAAAGTCTAGGGTCGGCAGGAAAAAATAGGGTCGGTCGGGTGACCGGAACCACACCTATTTTTTTATTTGGCCTCTCTTAATTTACTGGAATAATTTTTTCGTCATCTTCTCGGGAACTATTGAAGCAATTTAAACCAAACTGTACTGGAATGATGTATAGAAGATCCATTACCAAGTTTGCTCATTTCATTCAGATCCATTGACAGCTTATTTGATTTTAAGTCTAATTTCACAATTTCTATTTCAGGGATGCTAATGCTACAACTATAAACATATTTACAGGTAAGTTCATTATACTTTCTTTTAGGAAGTGGTTTTAGTTCAGTGGATTTTCTTTTATCTGGTGTTTACAATGAATACAATATATAGGTACAATAAACTGTTGAATTGTGTTTGATGTTTGTTCATTTGACATTTTTAGGCTTCAGTTGGACTTTTTAACTAAAAATCACACCATTTGAGACCTAAAGTAAGGGGTACAAATGAAAATTTGGGAATTTCCATAATCTCCAAATGATTGTATTTAAAAGTAGGGCTTATAATTGCCTCTTAGAGAGTTTTGAAAAACCTCTTTTGTCAATCTGGCAGAATAAAAAAAAATCTGTTTTTCCTGTACCCGACCGACCCTAGATTTTTGGGGCTAAAAATGCCTACCCTAAAGTTTTTTTGGCAATTTTTAAAGAAGCACTGTTAAAGTCCAGAAGTTACTCTATATGTCTATGTAAAAAGTTTTAGAAAAATAAAAAAAAATGCCTACCTACCAACCCTTATTTTGAAGAGTATTTTACTGGAAACACAGGTATTTTTTTTAGGCCTCTAGACAAAATCTGAAAATTAAAACATTTCAGTTAAACATGATCAAGTCAAGTCTGCTCAAACTGATTCCTGGAATTCCAGATTGGAGATTCAATTTGAAAGCATTAAATTGTGGTGCACGGAAAGCTTCAGTATGTAGTATCCCAGTAAAAATTATCTCCCTTACTCCTTGAATCCAAATCAAGGTTGTCATCAAAAAGGAAAAATAATTCAATATTGAACCCTTTGACAATGTTGGAGGAACACAATTAAAGATCTTTGACTCTGCAATGCTGATTGGAACTATAAATTGGGCATCGTGAGACTTCAAACTTGTATGTTCCCTAGTTTTGGAAAACGAGTCTGCAGGTTTAATGACAGATGAACACCAACCAGGATCAATGTTTAGCGATGGACCCTTTAGGAAATACATTACAATACATTTCCCATGAGACAAATTAACAATTTAAATCATTACCAAATTTTGTCACAATTATCATTTGATACTCGCTATAAAAAAGTTGTTCCTTGCAGATTCCGATTCATGCCAAACAGGTGCTGTTGTGATTTTACTTGATCATTTGAGCGATTGTAATAAAAAATTGTATCAATGAATATTATTGGAAAATTAGTGAAATTCTACTTTCACCCCTCTGCGAGAGTGTTAACATATGTGAAAACATCTATTGTATTTCCGCCTTGCTGTTTATTCTGTGATAAGTTCTCACTATTCTACATGTTTAATTTGAGTATTGTGGAAATTCTACCGTAGGGAGTTTATCCAAACGTAATGAATACACTACAGAAATGAGATCCTTTACATATTTACCAAATAACCTTCGGATCGTCATTGCATAATATAACTATTGAACTCTAGCTAATGCGAGCAGGCTACTGTTAGCATCTTGAAATCTTAATTTAATAATGATTTATTTTACTTCTCAGTACCAGATGAATCGTTACGAGGAGGATATCTGCTGTGTTTCCTTGATGATGGAGAAGGAATGGATCCAAGTAAGTGTGTTGTTTCATACAGCAATAATTTTTATACCCCGCCACACAAGGGGCGTGGTATTATGTAGTGATGGGACGATTATTGCTGACAATCGATTAGCGGTCGTTTGAACTTCAGCAATGTTACTAATCGATGCCAAAAATAATAATCGATTATCGCCGACGTTGCTGAAAAAATATTCTGGTGTGTTGATTTCAACAACTGCTAGCTTTATTCATCAAAATATTCACGAGAAATGACAATAAAACACTTAATTCTTTTTTCTTTCCATCATGTTCAAGGGGAACAATTAACTATCTGTTTATGGATATGTCTTAATACTGTGATCTTGTTTATATACAAAAACCACATCGGACTACAACGAATCAATCTAATTGTAAGATATAAATATTAAAAAACAAAGTAAATTGAAATTAAAAAGATTATTATTAATAAATATTAATCAAATATTAAAATGAGTCAGAAGGATTACTAGTCATTCAGGAATAAAGTGTTTCATGGTATGTTACAAAAGAACATAAGGTAGTGTGAAGATGTCAGTCTTGTTATGTCTGTACATATTTTCAATTTATATCATTGTGTTTGTAACAGAATTTCATTTAACTCACTTGTAACTAAATAAACATTGGGCCGACCTTAAAATTATGTTTGTTTGCCGTTCCCCGACTGTACTTTAAGAGTGATGGGTCGGTAGGTAGGGAAAAATTTTTATTTTATCATCTTTGATGAATGTTTATCCGGCAATGACTCGGAGATAGATCAGTTTTTTTTAATATAAATTAGTGCAATTACAAGAACAATGACTGGCAAAGCGAATATTTTCAATAATGAAAAAGCAAATTAAATCTTTGGTGTATACTAAGAACTATATAAAACCTGCTGATTGGAAATTCACCAAGGCAACCAGTTGAAAATGGAGGTAAGGGTAGGGACGGGAGATTTACATGTAGATTGATGAATTTGAAGCATAATACGACATAAGGGTTTAATGTAGATGAGACAGCCGGGTCAGCTATTTGAAAATGGAGATGGGTAGGGACAGGATATTCACATTGGATTGACCTTACGATACATCGGCATTTGAACGAATACCGAAGCAAGAATGAGGAAAGGGAAAATTCCAAAATCACGGCAATTCACAGCAACATGAATGAGACAGTATGACAAAGACACAACAAACAAACAAAAATGAACAAAAACACCACAAAACTAAAGCACTAGCAGTGTGAACCCCTATAAAAACTGAGGTATCATCAGGTGCTGCAGAAGGGTAAACATAATCTGCTCTACGCGTGGCACCCGTCACACTGCCACCCTGAAAAGTCCGTGGACATGGGTAGGGACAGGATATTTACATTGGAATGATGAACTTAATCATCTCGTAGGGATTATCTGCGACATATATGTATTGTCTCCAAAACGTACTTGAGTAATCAAAGTCAAGTGTTATAGATACGATTAAATATTTACAATTTAAAATTCTAATGGGGAAAAGACCACCAGGGCAACGAGTTGAAAATGGATAAATGGGCAGGGGCAAGAGAATAACATTTAGATTGATGAATTTGAAAAAAATACTATTTGAAGCATAACCGAGAAATAAAAATAAAGGTACAAGACAGCTGGGACAGTCGGGTCAGCAATTTCAAAAGGGAAATGGGTAGGGGCAGGATATTTACATAGGAATTATGAACTTAAGCTCTCGTTTGGGTTTATCTGAAATATATATATATCATCTCCTGCTCTTACTGGAGAAATCGAAGTCCGGTGCTATAGATATTAAAACAATATTCACAAATTAAAAATCTAACGGGGAAGGGACCCTTGAGACAAGGATGAAAATGGATAAATGGGTAGGGGAGGGATATTTACATTGATGAATTTGAAAAAATACTATCTGAAGCATAATCGAAAAATAAAGATGTAAGGTAGATGAGACAGCCGGGGCACTTATTTCAAAATGGGGAAATGTGTACGAACTTTAAAGCTCTCCTGTGCATTATCTGAAATGTATATTGTCTCCATCTCTTACTGGTGTAATCCAAGTCCAGTGTTATAGATATTCAAACAGATATTTATAGATTAAGAATCTAATAGGGAATATACTCCTGGGGCAATGATGAAAATGGATAAATGGGTAGGGGCAGGATATTTACATTTGGAAGAACCAACTAAAGATCTCTGGAGGGTTTAATACTTGAAACATATATATTTCCACCACTCGCTGGGTTAATTAAGGGGACATGTCCACTTTTGATGTATACTACAATTTAAACAGTATTTACTAAATCAAAATTATTCAAGTTAAAATATAATCTAAGATTGGCAAAAAATGTGTTTGCCTTAACAGGGAATCACCGTCCTCAAATTTTATTATTAGATAATTATATCTTTATTGTATGGTCTGCTGTGTTTTACCTGTGCATCTGTTTAATAATTAAGATATTTTACTACGATACGAGAATGTACGTGCAAAATATTATTTTGGAAGTCAGTGTAAGGAAATATGGTCATCAATGTCCCCGAAATGTAAAACCCGTGTCACGATATCACCGTTCCCCAGTCAACTTTTCTATTGAAAGGTTTTCTTGCTGAAATTGAGATGTCATTAGGATTCACAGTAATTATTTTGTGAAAAATATTGTTTGGAAGTTATTATTGTACAATGTGATCTTTATGTGTAACCCTTACCACAATTTCGATACCAGAATCTGATATATTATGTAATCTTTTCTTGGCACATTTATGGTATACGTATTACCAAGAATTTTTATTCAAATGCAAATCCTTGACGTAAATTAATCTTGAAAATTATACACTCATTTAAATATCTGTGATCTAAATAGCAAACCGTTTCACATGACTTTTGAGATTTCGCTGGGTCAACCGGTAAGCGTTGGGTCGCATAGGAAGGTCAACAGGGGAACAAGAAATTTCGATATAATATAACAGTTACACCTGGGTCACGCACTATCTAGGGTGGTAATTTTATATTATGTAATTAAAAGCTTCGAAGTTGAGCTTCTCAGTTGATTGAAATTTAAATAAAATAAAAGTGGATGAGCTGGAGTTAAACGTCCGTTGAGCAGTATTTCAGCTATATTAAGACGAAAACAATTCGATCGATTCAAAACCATTTTCAATAAAAGAAGAAAGAAATAAAGGTGTCAGGAACATCCAGGGCAACCAACTTTATAAAAGAAAAAAGAAATAAAAGTGTCAGGAACATCCAAGGCAATGAATTTTGATTGCGATTGGAAAAGGGGGGAAATGGGTAGGGGCAGGAAATTTAGCCTTCTATCCGCCACCCAGTCCGTTTGCTTTCCTTAGAAATATCTAGAAGGGGTTTTAATGCTGCATGGAGACTGGCTTTTCCTTTCTCCACACAGATTGGCTATAATGGTTCTAGGTCAGGCTTTCCGTATTATACCATGACTACCCTGCAGAGGCAGGCCATTACGCTCAGCCCCAACTGGTGACGCGCCCGGCAGCTCTGTAGCCGGAGCTCCTGAAAACAATAAGAAAATTGAAATTAAATAAATTAAACAATAAAATCAATAGCTTTCATTATATCTAATTTATTGCATTTCCCGATTTGTTAAAGATTTTTTTATGAGATCTAAAATAACATAAACAATATTTTGTCAGATTTTGGTTTGAGAATTTCCTGGTCCTGTTACATATTTTGGACACTTCAATATCATATTTATCCTATAAAACTTGTCTGTGAAGTTTGCCTTGTCAGATCGATTCATCTATCTTTTAACACATTCTCCCGTGTAATAATTGCTCATTTTAAATCTGTCATGTCTTGTTCACCATCAAAGCGTACCTTATGTTTTAAAATGAGCGGACCGTACCTTAAATGAGTTAAGAACTCGTCCTTGGCTGCAAACATGTCAACAATAATCGCACGTGGTTTCCATAAATTGGTATCATGAACGCTTGACACGCAAGTACTGTTACCGCAAATGTCGAGCCTACACTTGATGCAAATCTTTTTACGTCGGAACATAAATGACTCTGACGTTCCGGACCCGGAACGAAATATTAAAAAAAAATATCATAATTTTCGAAGCAATAAAATTTTGTCAGTCGGGACAATTTTTGAGGGTCGGTCGGGGAACAGCAAACAAACAATATTTTAATTTAGGCCTTGAATACTGCAAATCAATTTGTTAACATAGGAAAAACAAAATTAAGAATATTTTCATGAACATTTCATTATACTATTGGAAAAAGCAGCATTAAAAAAATCCGATTATAATCGATTATTACTGTCCGATTATCAGTCATGACATTTTTCCGATTCCCCAACACTAGTATTATGTGATACCCTCAGTCGTGTGTCCGTCCGTCCGTCTGTCCGTCCCCGAAGGTTTCCGACTGATAACTTGTGAACAAAATAACACAAGGTCTTCAAACTTGGTATGCAAGTAACTGTTGTTTACCACAAAACTCAGGTCAAGTTCGATTTTGGGTTCAGAGGTCCAAGGGGTTCTGGAGTTATGCCCCTTGAAACTTTGAAGTTTTGCGATTTTTAGGGTTTCCGACTGATAACTTGTGAACGAAATAAAACAAGGTCTTCAAACTTGGTATGCAAGTTGTTTACCACAAAACTCAGGTCAAGTTCGATTTTGGATTCAGAGGTCCAAGGGGTTCTGGAGTTATGCCCCTTGAAACTTTGAAATTTTGCGAAGTTTAGGGTTTCCAACTGATAACTTGTGAAGGAAATAATACAAGGTCTTCAAACTTGATATGCAAGTTGTTTACCACAAAACTCAGGTCAAGTTCGATTTTGGGTTCATAGGTCCAAAGGGTTCTGGAGTTATGCCCCATGAAACTTTGAAATTTTGTGAAACGTGGCGGGGTATCATGTAATGCACCATTACTATTTTTCCCAATGCTCAACCTTGAGCCTAATATATATGGGCTTTGGTCCAAGTGGCAAAAAGGCCATTTTTACCAAATCTATGCAGACTACAGAGAAATTCCTCTTGGCAAATTCAAGGTAAAAAGTGGAAATTCAATGTAAGGGCTGTTCCAGAATTAATTGTCTAGGTGGGTCGGAAGGCTTTTGGTTGGTGGTGGTCATTTCAGCCCTTTCTGTATAAAGTAAATGAAAAAAATCAATGTTTGGCCAAAATAAAAAGTGCCTTCTGACTACCTATACAATTAAATCTGGAATAGCCATATTGCTATTACTTTCTGTACAAAAGTGGGATAATTCCATTAGGGGACAATATCAGTTACCTACGTTTATACCCGTAGGCATTGAGATTGTACCACCCTGAAGCACTTCTGTGCAGCCTGAGGCGTAGCTTTGTTTTGAAGGATGGCTTTGTTTTTTATTGCACCGAAAAAGCATATTAATGGAAGTAAATCTGTACGAAATTTCAACGTCATCTGTGTTGCCCAATAAAACAAGTATGATAAATATGCAGAAAATGCTCTAATTTCCGTGTCGAGGATGGTACCTAAGGTACCAACCTCAGACTTTGCTGTTTTTAGGCGATTTGATTTTCGGTTTATGATTTCTTGAGTTTATAAAGTTTTTTGGCGCCAGTATTTACTTAATAACGTCATAGAACTTGTGACGTTATCACAAAGGAATTCCATGGCACTGGCGCTAGCAACGTTCTTAACAACGAGACGGGTGCACAGGATTTGTACCAACGGGCTGCCATCCAAACAAAAACCGGCATTCATCACAAGCCGGGGATAATAGATATTATAATAACGTCATACCTGACATCATATTTATAAGCATCAATCAGTTGAAAGTATATACATGTACATTAAATCACTACCTCACTTTATATGCCGAAATAATTATGTGGGTCCCTTTTTAATTGAAAAATGTTCTTTGTTCTTGCATAGAGATTGCAGGAGTAGTATAATCTTTACTAATTATGCAGTCAAAGAACAGCCAAATCCATTGTTGGGAAGGCAATTTTGCTATTCATGTCTATAATCCCAACCCAGTTTGGTTCCTAAGGGCTTTTCCATTAAAATGTGTGTACCAGGGTCGGAAGGCATGTTTCTTCTACCCCACAAACAAGGATAATGGACAAATATGAGTATAGCAATAAGATACAAATCGACTAGAACCCACAAGAATTTTCATCTTCTGCCGTCTGACCCTGTTACATCCTTTTTAATGGAACAGCCCTAAAATAGACTCTTGTATTTAATATTTTTGAGCCCTGTTTTAGTGTGAATATTTGTTAATCCGGCAGAGAAGCTTCAAGGGTTGACTGGATTATAGACACCCCATTTGATAACATGAGCATTGTTATATTTGCAAATTATGTTAAAATATTTGATTGCCTAGCTAAGGTTTGATGTAAGAATCTTGTCTCAAGCAGTGTAGTTGCTGAAATAAACACATGTATAAATAAACAATTTTTTTTTTTTTTTAAAGATGAGACTGCTGATATTATCACATTTGGAAGATCAACAAAACGAGATACAGACAATTCACATATTGGCATGTATGGTAACGGTCTGAAATCGTAAGTACATATTTCTTAACATTTGAAAATGATTTTCATGTTTTTCCAATTTTAAAATTCCAAAAGCAAATTGTACATTTACAAACTTTGGAAAATTGCCACAGCAGAGTAAAAAACCTAAAAGTAAAAGTTTGATTTACAATTAGTGTTTGACAGAATAAAGACAGAATTTGAACTGTGACAGTATTCCTGACATTTCTTTTGCTACAGGGGAATAAAAAAAATGTTTATACAGGACATTGATCAGCCTGTCAGTAATACACACAAGTCAATATGGAACACAATCTCAGTCATGCCAAATAGTTAGTCTTTCATTTTGATTCAACAAATATACATCATTCTTCAATTTGAATTAAATTTTTAATTCTAATATGGGAACAATGGAAACCATGACGACTAGCCATATGAAAATCTCCAATAACATAATGTGCGACGTCACAACAGTCTTTACGCTGAAATTTACGACGTCACAATATGTTTTGTGCACAAAAACGTCAGTAAATCTGAAGTAATGGCTGTCATTACTGTGTATACTATAGGTCCGGTCAGATCATGAAATGTCATATTAGAATCGAAATAATTCATGTTCGACGGAGGTTTGTAGTCGATTTACATATGGGTGTCCATTATTTTCGTTTATTTTACCCCTCGCTCCGCTACGCTTCGCTCTGGGTAAAATATTAACGAAAATAATGGCCACCCATATGTAAATCTCCAACAAACCACTGGCGCCCATGAATTATTTCTTAATTATATGATTAAAGAGGCAAACTTTGTTGTTCTTTTACCAAAATATGCCCAGGTAAAACCTGATTTCAACCCTAGTATACAAGCTGAAAAGGTAAACAAGTAAAAGTGAAACTAGACAAAGCATGTCTAGTAGAGCTGGGGCTATTATGCAGACTTGCCTACCCTTACGATTTTGGCGTAAGGCTTACTATTTTCAATGCCATCTAACACCCTTACGATGGTTTACCATTTCCTTATGATTTGTTCAATTTGCTGTATTTCCGGAATTTTTTAAGCACCGGTCTGTTATTTCATTGCGGTTCCATGTATTATAGTTAAATTCGGCATTACCGGTAATAAAAAGAACGTAACAATCGGCAAACCTCGACCGAACTCGCTGCTCTCCTTTAGATGGAGACACGGAATCAGCCGAGTTGTGACGAATGAGAATGTAAAAAACGATCTTTTAGACAAGAATTCTAGGCTTCCATCTAAGGGCTGTTCCAGAAAATTTGACATGGGAGGTTTGAAGGCACTTTTAATGGACCCCCACCACCCATAGAATTCTTCCCCATATGTACAATACAAAAGGATGAAGAAAACACAACCACCCACAGCAATTTATATGAAGTACCTTCAAAGGGTCCCAGACCAACTTTTCTGGAACAGCCCTAAGAAAAAATGTATTCTTGATGGGAGTATTGTGTAACTTCATGATGTGCCTTTCATTTAAAGGTAAAGTTCCCGATTTAATACACGTTTTTTTGCATTAAAAAGTGCCTTACTATTTTTGATCAAGTAACTTACTATTTTTTACCAAGAGGGGTAGGCAAGTCTGTATTATGCCTGAGTGACGAGGTATCACACTTGACATTTAGTAAATCAGTGAAAAAGGGTGCCTCTTTGAGCAGATTTGTAGATGAAATTAGATGCCCCCTATTTCATTCTTCGGACAATTAAAATTGTCCATGTTTACCTACATTTATTGTTTAAGACTTCACAAATATTATTTATTTCAGAGGATCTATGAGGATAGGAAATGATTTAATGGTATTTTCAAAGAAAAACAAAACCATGTCTNCAGTTTCAATACCGGTCACTTCGACTATGCATGTTCGAAAAGAGTATTCTTGTCCTGGTACAAAGTTAAAAAGTAAGTTACAAGTTATCAAAATAAAGCAGTTAGATTAATTATTATTATTATACTTTATGCAATTTTCTTACATTATCCGGTTATTTCATTGGATAACCGGCATTTGTTAATTTTCAGTAACGTCTCATTAGTTACGCCCATCCTTAGCAACATGTGTTAATCGTTAGCAACATGTGTTAATGTCTAAATTAACACCCGCTCCGATCGATGACGTCATCGATGTATACAGATTCTTATTTTCTCGTCACTTTTGTTGTTGACAACAATNTGATTGGACGATATCAATACGGGATTTCCCTTTTTCTAAAAATATGTCGCACGTGACGTTTCCCGCGGTGAATATCCTTTTCATGGAGTGAATATCCTTTCTATCGAGTGAATAACCTTTTTTATTCATTTTAATGTCAATGCAATTTTTACCATTAGTATTTATATATTATAGAATAATACTGATTATTTGTTCATGTGTTTTTGATGTTGCATAAATAAAAATGTTATTATTATTATTATTATTATTATTATTATTTTCAAACATAACGTACAGCGAGGACGTATTATGTACATTAAGCATTCAGTATAATAAAAATCATAATGCCCTTGGATGAAGGTGTTAGTTCGATTAACACACTCGGTGAAAAATTATCACCCGAGACGTTGTCTCGGGTGATAATTTTTACCTCGTGTGTTAATCTACCCTAACACCTTCATCCAAGGGCATTATGTTTATATTATTATTATCATCATCATTATTATTTATGTGTAGAATGTTGATATTTGTTCAAATAAATTGCAAGTCATTTTCCATTCAATAAATTCGTTTTACATAGAATTTCGATAAATTTATGCTAAATTTTATTCTCAATTTTTCAGCAAAGCGTTTAACAAAGATTTTTGCTGTCTTTTATTAAATATAATTTTGGTTTATTCTATTACAGAAATGACCTAAAACTGTTATTATAGACAATGGAGAAGGATGTTGAAAGTATAAACAAACAAAACGGAAATTACATTTATGCGCTTGCGCATTCGCAGAGGAAGCTGTACATGAGATAACTGCATGAGGCACATTTGGACCCTAAATTTCACTAATTTTCAATTAAATGTTGCATAATACTTAACAAACTGTGGTGAGGAATGAGTGAAACTGTACATTACATAAAAGAAATAACAGTTAGATTAATTCGCTAATGGCATTCCCAAGAAAAGACCATTTCCACACTTGAAATCGCATCGCGCCAACATCAGCAGCAGAACCTTGGAGGCATCGATTTCAAATTAAAGAAATGACAGAACCTCAAGAGAACTACACAGTACTCAGCAGAGCTCAACTTAGCTTTGATTACTTGCATACAAATTCGTAAGTGGTGTAAACGTGCAGCTGCAACTGCAAGGTAGCAGAATGTTTCGGCCATAGTGTAACCTTAGACCTCTGCGTCTCTTCCATATCGTATGTCAATAAAATGAAAATTTCTTGCATCTGTCTTTATATTTGTGCAATTTGTTGATATTTTGATTCGATAATAAAATAATGTTGACAAATTCCAAAATTATGCACTTATATGATGTTTTTATAATAATTTAATTAATTTGTGTTATATTTTGATGAATTGATTGATTGGTGCCAAGAGAATTTTTGAATGTTTCCAAAAGGATTTTTGTTTTTATCCAAAATGGTCATGTAATTAAGGGTTGTCTCCCACCAACCCCTGTTAACATTACAATTGAGCATTCTGTTACCTGTAGAAAGGAAATGACAGTTGTCAAATATGTACACTTGATGTAACCCCAAGCTTAGCTGCGGAACCGTAGCTCTATAGGTCCTTTTATTTTTTTCTGATTTGGCGGACCATAGATCCGCAACTATCAAAAAATTAGCACAAGGACCATAAGAGCTACGGTCCCGCAGCTACCCCAAGCTAAGAAAAAAATCAAATCATGTATTAACTGCACTATATTTCTATTTTTGTCCAACAATAAAGTCTTGACTTACTTTTGAAATGCTACATGTACCTAAATAGTCAAGTTGGAATAAGTCGAAATCAATTCATTGAAAGTGATTCAGGTCTATTAAAAAAAAGTTAAGTTATAATCAATTCATAAATTTTAGAAGAAAAAAAGAAATCAGGGTGTATGGGACAACAATTTTTGAGTACACTGAAAAAGAGGAAGGAAATTGGCCCATGTAAGGTTGCTCATTTATGCAGAAAAATTGATGGGTCTTTAAACTACATGAAGCATCGCAATTATCCAATTATCAGCTCAGGTTGTTTACATTCCTTCACAGCTATACTTTCCATATTATTATAAGAACCTTCAACAATCAAGTATGGCACCAGAAATTATTTCCACTGTAATTTCTGGATTTCTATCTGAAAAAAAAATTGAGAGTATTTGCATGCCATTGTCATATATTACATGAATTTATGAAACAGGTGAAATGTGCATATAAACTTCAAACTTTTTTGTGTTTTTTTTTTTTGTGCATGACAGAAATTAAATAAACATCAAGTTAATAAAAGTCTCACTGTGAATTATGCACCTTTTCCATTACAGAATGTTGAATCCTGCAATTTCATACACAGGACATGTTAATAAATCAATATTTTACATAAAAATAGGTTGACCACCTGATTTTTTTGTCAGGTTTACACAAAAGCTGAAATGTATCTCTCTAAATAGTATAAAAAAGAATAAAATATAAACATGATAAGAGAGGCTTCTGTTAGTTACATAGAAAAAAGAAGGGAAATGGGGAATGTGTCAAAAGAGACAACAACCCAAAGGGGAGTAATAACAACTCAAAGCCACCATAAGCCACATGTATGAACCAACTTTTAATTTTTGAAGTTGTCCTGAAATTACATTTGATTTTGTTTAATGCTACCAATAAACGATAAAGCAAAAGTAATGCTACCAATAAAGCAAAAGTCAGTAAAATTGAGAATACAATTTATTAGGAATAATCAAAATGTTTATTTTATTACAGAACTACTCATGAGTTTCTGTTTGGAGCACTTGCTGAGTTGGTTGATAATTCTAGGTAAGTGGGAGTATTTGAAAATTTAAAGGAAAGGGTTAATGGTGTAACATCAGGGGACAACACATAAACAAAACTAACATTAGATCAAATCACGCCATTATAAAGACTAGGGCTTATTGATGAGGAGTTTTACAGACTTTTTATGCCCTGCCACAAGTAGTGGCGTGGTATTATGTGATACCCTCAGTCGTGTGTCTGTCTGTCCGTCCCCGAAGGTTTCCGACTGATAACTTTTGAACGGAATAAGATAGTCTTCAAAATTGGTATGTAGCTTGTTCACCACAAAACTCAGGTCGAGTTCGAATATGGGTTCAGAGGTCCAAGGGGTTCAGGAGTTATGCCCCTTGATACTTCGAAATTTTGTGAAACGTGGCAGGGTTTCATGTAATCCACCATTACTATTTTTCTACATGTTTCATGATACTTTCATCGTTGAATTTGTTATGTTGGGGGGAAAAACAAAAACATGAAAGTTGGGTAATTTCAATTTTTTTAGGTCCTTTGGTCAAAATGGTCACTACTTGGCAGCCATCTTCAGTAATTTTTCACGCTTTTATCATCTCTTAATTTACTGGAATAATTTTTTCGTCATCTACTCGGGAACTATTGAAGCAAATTAAACCAAACTGTACTGGAATGATGCATAGAAGATCCATTACCAAGTTTGCTCATTTCATTCAGATCCATTGAAAGCTTATTTGATTTTAAGTCTAATTTCACAATTTCTATTTCAGGGATGCTAATGCTACAACTATAAACATATTTACAGGTAAGTTCATTACACTTTCTTTTAGGAAGTGGTTTTAGTTCAGTGGATTTTCTTTTATCTGGTGTTTACAATGAATACAATATATAGGTACAATAAACTGTTAAATTGTGTTTGATGTTTGTTCATTTGACATTTTTAGGCTTCAGTTGGACTTTTTAACTAAAAATCACACCATTTGAGATCTAAAGTAAGGGGTACAAATGAAAATTTGGGAATTTCCATAATCTCCAAATGATTGTATTTAAAAGTAGGGCTTAGGCCAAAAAAAAAATATGTGTGTTTACGGTAGTCCGACCGACCCTATTTTTTAGATGCCGACCCTAGAACTTTTTATTGATTCTCATAAAAAAAAGTTCAACGTTGTTATAAACCGACCCTATTTTGATACAGACCTCTGTAAATTGATAAGTTTATCTGGTAACAGGCTTCCGCTGGTACGAAAAGTTATTAAAATAGACATTTAAACTTTTTATTTGGTTCAAAAGACATTCAAATAGACAAAAATCAAGAAATATGCCAAGTTTCTTCCAAAACACAATTCAAATGGCAGTACTTCCGGTTGTAGGAT
>MJUU01053370.1:206906-228709 GCA_002080025.1 Modiolus philippinarum
GGCATAGTGAGATTTCAAACTTGTATGTTCCCTAGTTTTGGAAAACAAGTCTGCAGGTTTTGGTCCAATGACAGATGAACACCAACCCAGGCTTTCCGAAATGTGCTGGTCCGTCGGTCCTGACAGGCATTTTTGAGTCTGGACCGGCAAATAAGTATCCGTGTCGGACCAGAGGACCGGCAAGAGATTTCATCTGTCAATTGGTTGTTACCTCTGTTTATTTGCATGTCAATAGAAAATGTTTCAACCGGTCTTTAAAGTATAACATTCCTTGCTTTCTTTATTAAATTTTTGCTTTAGAATACAAGCTTTATCCAATTTTGACTACGAAATTGCAAATGGCTGACTTCGATTTTGTACATCAGAACAGGAACTGAGAAAACACGGTTTTTTTTTCAGGATTTTCGTCATAATGGTTCGGCAAGTTCACTTTCGGTCCGGCAATTTTTCTTGCTTGTCGGACCTAATGACCGGCAGAATTTTCAACTTTTGAAAGCCTGCCAACCAGGATCAATGTTTAGCGATGGACCCATTAGGAAATACATTACAATACTTTTCCCATGAGACAAATTAACAATTTAAATCATTACCAGATTTTGTCACAATTATCATTTGATACTCGCTATAAAAAAGTTGTTCCTTGCAGATTCCGATTCATGTCGAACAGGTGCTGTTGTGATTTTACTTGATCATTTGAGCGATTGTAATAAAAAATTGTATCAATGAATATTATTGGAAAATTAGTGGAATTCTACTTTCATCCCTCTGCGAGAGTGTTTACATATGTGAAAACATCTATTGTATTTCCGCCTTGCTGTTTATTCTGTGATAAGTTCTCACTATTCTACATGTTTTATTTGAGTATTGGTGGAAATTCTACCGTAGGGACTTTATCCAAACGTAATGAATACACTACAGAAATGAGATCTGTTACTTTAGAACCAAATGACCTTCGTATTGTCTTTGCATAATATAACTATTGAACTCTAGCTAATGTGAGCAGGCTACTGTTAGCATCTTGAAATCTTACATTTAATAATGATTTATTTTACTTCTCAGTACCAGATGAATCGTTACGGGGAGGATATCTGCTGTGTTTCCTTGATGATGGAGAAGGAATGGATCCAAGTAAGTGTGTTGGTTTCATTTAGCAGTAATTTTTCCCAATGCCCAACCTTGAGCCTAATTTATATGGGCTTTGGTCCAAGTAGCAAAAGGCCATTTTTACCATATCTATGCAGACTACAGAGAAATTCCTCTTGGCAAATTCAAGGTAAAAAGTGGAAATTTAATGTAAGGGCTGTTCCAGAAATAATTGTATAGGGGGGGTCAGAAGGCACTTTAATAAAAATTTGATGGTGGTGGTCATTTCAGCTCCTTTCTGTATAAAGTAAGGCAGAATAAAAAAAATCTGTGTTTCCTGTAACCTTACCGCCCCTAAATTTTGGGGGCTAAAAATGTCTACCCTAAAGTTTTTTTGGCAATTTTTAAAGAAGCACTGTTAAAGTCCAGAAGTTACTCTCTATATGTCTATGTAAAGAGTTTTTTTTTGGGGGGGGGGGGGAATGCCTACCTACCGATCCTAATTTGGAAGTGTATGTTACCTGAAACACAGGTATTTTTTTTTTTTAGGCCTAAATGGAAAAAAATCAATGTTGGGCCAAAATAAAAAGTGCGTTCTGACTACCTATACAATTCAATCTGGAATAGCCCCTTAGCTATTACTATCACTTCCTGTACAAAAGTGGGATGCTGCCATTAGGGGCCAATATAATAACATCATACCTGACATCATATTTATAAACATCAATCAGTTGAAAGTATATACATGTATATATATAATTAAATCACTACCTCACTTTATATGCCGAAATAATTATGTGGTTCCCTTTTTAGCTCACCTGGCTATGCCAGGGTGAGCGTTTGCCATCACTTTGGGTCCGTGGTCCCTCCGTCCGTAAACTTTTCATTCAAAGATCTTCTTCTCTGAAACCACTGGGCTAATTGAAACCAAACTTGACCACAATAGTCCTTGGGTGGTCCCCTTTAAAAATTGTGTCGCTCAGGTCTGTACGTTTTTTAGGTCCGCGCGAATTCCAAGATGGCCGCCAGCGGGAAACATAGTTTTAACATTGGAGCCTTTGGGAAAACACTTTCAAAGATCTTCTTCTCTGAAACTACAGAGCTAATTGGAACCAAATTTGGTCACAATAGTCCTTCAGTGGTTCCTCACAAAAAGGGTGTTTTTTAGGTCCGCGCAATTTCCAAGATGGCTGCCAGCGGGGAACATAGTTTCAACATTGGACCCTATGGGAAAACATTTTCAAAGATCTTCTTCTCTGAAACTACTGAGCCAATTGGTACCAAACTTGGCCACAATAGTCTTTGGGTTGTCCCTTGCAAAAAAGGTGTTTTTCAGGATTGCGCTACAATCAACATGGCCGTCAGAGGGGGACACAGTTTTAACATTGGACCCTATGGGAAAACACATTCAAAGATCTTCTCCTCTGAAACTACTGGGCCAATTGGAACCAAACTTGGCCACAACAGTCCTTAGGTGGTCCTCTGCAAAAAATGTGTTTTTCAGGTCAGCGCGATATTCAGGATGGCCGCCAGGGGGAAACACAGTTTTAACATTGGACCCTATGGGAAAACACTTTCAAAGATCTTCTTCTCTGAAACTACTGAGCCAATTGGAACCATACTTGGCCACAATAGTCCTTAGGTGGTCCCTTGCAAAAAAGGTGTTTTTCAGGATTGCACTATATCCAACATGGCCGCCAGTGGGGAACATAGTTTTAACATTGGACCCTATGGGAAAACACATTCAAAGATCTTCCCCTCTGAATGTACTGAGCCAATTGGAACAAAACTTGGCAGCAATAGTCATTGTGTGGTCCCTTACAAAAAAAGGTGTTTTTCAGGTCAGCACAATATCCAACATGGCAGCCAGCGGGGAACTTAGTGTTTCCCATTGGGTCCAATGTTAAAATAACAGAGGTCTTCTCCCCTTTAACTAATTAGGGATATTGGATTTATAGTTTAATTATATATAAGGGCTCTTTAACATAAAATGTCTATATTAATCAAGGGCCAGGTGAGCGATACAGGCTCTTGAGAGCCTCTTGTTAATTGAAAAATTTTCTTTGTTCTTACAGTAGTATAATCTTTACTAATTATGCATTCAAAGAACAGCCAAATCCCTTGTTATGTTGGGAAGGCAATTTTGCTATTCATGTCTATATTTCCAACCCAGTTTGGTTCCTAAGGGCTTTTCCATGAAAATGTGTGTACCAGGGTAGGAAGGCATTTTTCTTCTACCCCCACAAACAAGGATAATGGACAAATATGAGTATAGCAATAAGATACAAAATCGACTAGAACCCACAAGAATTTTTATTTTCTGCTTTCCGACCCTGGTACATCCTTTTTAATGGAACAGCCCTAAAATAGACTCTTGTATTTAATATTTTTGAGCCCTGTTTTAGTGTAAATATTTGCTAATCAGGCAGAGAAGTTTCGAGGTTTGACTGGATTATAGACACCCCATTTGATAACATGAGTATTGTTACATTTGCAAATTATGTTAAAATATTTGATTGCTAAGCTAAAGGGGTTTGATGTAAGAATCTTGTCTCAAGCGGTTTAGTTGCCAAAATAAACACATGTATAAATAAACAATTTTTTATTTTAAAGACGAGACTGCTGATATTATCACATTTGGAAGATCAACAAAACGAGATACAGACAATTCACATATTGGCATGTATGGTAACGGTCTGAAATCGTAAGTTCATATTTCTTAACATTTGAAAATGATTTTGACATGTAGCGTTTCTCAGCAATTAGGAATGAATACCGCTCAGACCAGTGCTAGGGGCCGTCTTGAACTTGCTATGAGGTATGAGTAATGCTCATTGTTGAAGGCCTCATGGTGACTTCAAGATGAAGAACAACAATAAAAGTGTTGTTCCATTGCTGTGTTTTACCATGTATTTGTAGAGATTTTGTCTCATTTGCATTTACTCCATATCCCTTCATTGTTAATTTTCCAATTTTAAATTTCCAAAAGCAAATTGTACATTTACAAACTTTGGAAAATTGTCACAGCAGAGTAAAAAACCTAAAAATAAAAGTTCGATTTACAATTAGTGTTTGACAGAATAAAGACAGAATTTGAACTGTGACAGTATTCCTGACATTTCTTTTGCTACAGGGGAATAAAAAAATGTTTATACAGGACATTGATCAGCCTGTCAGTAATACACACAAGTCAATATGGAACACAATCTCAGTCATGCCAAACAGTTAGTCTTTCATTTTGATTCAACAAATTTACATCATTCTTCAATTTGAATTAAATTTTTAATTATATGATTAAAGAGGCAAACTTTGTTGTTGTTCTACCAAAATATGCCCAGGCAAAACCTGATTTCAACCCTAGTATACAAGCTGAAAAGGTAAACAAGTAAAAATGAAACTAAACAAAGCATGTCTAGTAAAGCTGGGGCTATTATGCAGACTTGCCTACCCTTACGATTTTGGCGTAAGGCTTACTATTTTCAATGCCATCTAACACCCTTACGATGGTTTACCATTTCCTTATGATTTGTTCAATTTGCTGTATTTCCGGAATTTTTTCAGCTCCGGTCTGTTATTTCATTGCGGTTCCGTGTATTATAGTTAAATTCGGCATTTTCTGGTAATAAAAAGAACGTAACAATTGGCAAACCTCGACCGAACTCGCTGCTCTCCTTTAGATGGAGACACGGAATCGGCCGAGTTGTGACGAGTGAGAATGTAAAAAACGATCTTTTAGACAAGAATTCTAGGCTTCTATCTAAGAAAAAATGTATTCTTGATGGGAGTATTGTGTAACTTCATGATGTGCCTTTCATTTAAAGGTAAAATTCCCGTTTTAATACACGTTTTTTGCATAAAAAAGTGCCTTACTATTTTCGATCTCAGATTACGATTTTTGATCAAGTAACTTACTATTTTTGACCAAGAGGGGTAGGTAAGTCTGTATTATGCCTGAGTGACAAGGTATCACACTTGACATTTAGTAAATCGGTGAAAAAGGGTGCCTCTTTGAGCAGATTTGTAGATGAAATTAGATGCCCCTATTTCATTCTTCAGACAATTAAAATTGTCCATGTTTACCTACATTTATTGTTTTAGACTTCACAAATATTATTTATTTCAGAGGATCTATGAGGATTGGAAATGATTTAATGGTATTTTCAAAGAAAAACAAAACCATGTCTTGTCTGTTTTTGTCACGAACATTTCATGAAGAAGAAAATATTGATGAGGTTTGTCTTTTATAGTGCTAACACTGAATAGAAAAAAGAAGGGTAACGGGGAATGTGTCAAAGAGACAACAACCCAAAGGGGAGTTATTACAACTCAAAGCCACCATAAGATCTTCAATGAACGGTGAGGATACCCCACACCCAACGGCAGGTCGGAGTCGGCCCCTAAATAAAGAGTAATCAAGTTCAGCGAAATAGACATCATCTTAGACTCCTATAGACATAGGGTAGTCTATTACCATAATTGAATGAAAACCCTTATCAATCCTTTATAATTTTGTAATACAGTAAAGCATTGTTAAATTACTACCATAAGTCCAGAAGGATTTGGCTTTATACATGGGGTCTTGCAATAGGTCTACACTGAAAGCAGAGGTGTCTACCACTCAGGATTTTCCGTATTTTCTACGAATTTTGTAGTAAGGATATGCATTCACATTGCAAATATACATATTATTTAGAAACCCGAAAATAAAACATGGCTATTTCCGAAATTGGACAATCAATGTTAAAAAGAAACTTTCTATTGATAAAGAACGTGGTTCAAAACATGCTATTGATATTAGTCTCGGAGCAATGAAGTAGATCAAATGGCAAATTAGATAAACAAAATGATCTCTTAAGATGATATGACAACAAAATATGCACTTACTTCACATAGTTATTAAGTACAAAAAAGTTCATTACAGCAACCATATTCATTGCTTGGTCATAGGTAGAGGAGCTATTCACATCTAAAATTCTCAAGATACAGAAAATCATGGATACCTAATTAACCACTGGAATACTGAAACAAGTTAGGAGGGTAAACAGGTCTGTGAAAGTAAAGGCGAACTGGGGAAAATTGACTTTCAAAACTTGGCAGTAAGCATGGTGGCGAATGAAAAGAGGGTCTGTAAAAGAATGTTTTTGTGTTCTTGTTAAAAGATGTAAACTTTGTTTCACTTGCTATAGAATGAAGCTAAAATGTAGATTAAATACTTGTTAACAGAATATGATATACATGTGTATTATGTCTTCAGGTTATTGTCCCATTGCCATCATTTGAAATAAATACAAAGAAGCCACACAGTTCTAGTAAAGGCAAAAAGGTAAGTGAACAGTTTGCCAGGCTGCTTGCCGTGACAGACGAAATTCAACTTTGACAGACAAAAATTTAGGCATTTTGGATGGAATGTCGGGCAACATGTTTGCTGTGTTTACTTGTTCCAACTGGCAAGTATTTTTTGGTCGTGAAGGTATGTTTTTGTGTCTGAATGAATGTCAGGCACAAATTTTCAACTTTGGAGAAAACTGACCTGGATATGAATGTTATACCAACAGCCCAAAGAGTATTGTAGAGTTCAGGAAGCTGGAACTTTCTTTGAATATCATGGATAGTTAGAATAAGCAACATCTCAATTCTCTTTTACTCAAAAACCATTTTACACAACTGTTGCGAAAATTTTGAGAACTTAAGTTTTTCATGTACATGTACATGATGTATGTGATTATCACTATAGAATTGATGTAACAGCATGCACATTCACATACTGCAGTACGTAATTCACGTACATTACAAAACATGCACGTACAATTTCACAAATCAAAACATGCATGCACGCACCTTTGAAAAATTTGAAATTGAATATATTGAAGTTTTCAGGTCAAAATTTATTGTCCATTTCAAAAGTGAAAGGAAAATAGTTTCGCTATTTACATGTATAATGCAACTTGATTGGTTCCTTGCGAAGCCATTTAAATAATGAGAAAAAGATACTTGTATGCGAATGTACCCTAAAAAATACATTGTACCCCAAAATTAAAATTCAAAGGGTACATGTACCCCCAATTCCAAAAAGTAGGGGGCACGCTGTGTAAGATACATGTATGTGTTTTCTGGGCAAGCAAATCAATTATAAACGTAAAAATTCACTGTAGGAAGATCGGTGTTAATTTTGTCATGGAGAAAGCGCCTCCAAGTTTTGTTTCACAGCTTTTTTCTGTAAATGTAAACTTTTTCTTGGTGTAATAGTAATATTACATTTGGATAATCAAAAAAGTACAATTTGTGATGGAACTATACTGTAATTCACTTGTGCGCTAGCATGAATTTGTGAATGATTACTTGTCGAAATGGTCATCTACAGATAATAAATTACAGTAAATTTGGTATTATGTCATCCATGAATATATATAGATTACACCACAAGATCCCATTCATTACCATATTTTATCCACTAGAGATAGTTAAATTTTAAAAATTTTAATTGCGAGGCTTGCCGAGCATTTTAGAATTATTTAATTTAACTATCGAGAGTGGATAAAATATGGTAATAATCGGGATAAAGTGGTGTAATCTTTTTCTCTAATGATCAATGATAAACACTGAAAATTGTATTCCGAATAGATTTGGCGGGAAATAGCACGGGGTTTTATTTAACATATGTTGAATAAAGAAAATTTATTTAACGGGTCGAAATCGGTTTACACTTGACATATCATTAGAGAAAATATTATATTCACCTAATTTGTGATGGAACTATACTGTAATTCACTTGTGCGCTAGCATGAATTTGTGAATGATTACTTGTCGAAATGGTCATCTACAGATAATAAATTACAGTAAATTTGGTATTATGTCATCCATGAATATATATAGATTACACCACAAGATCCCATTCATTACCATATTTTATCCACTAGAGATAGTTAAATTTTAAAAATTTTAATTGCGAGGCTTGCCGAGCATTTTAGAATTATTTAATTTAACTATCGAGAGTGGATAAAATATGGTAATAATCGGGATAAAGTGGTGTAATCTTTTTCTCTAATGATCAATGATAAACACTGAAAATTGTATTCCGAATAGATTTGGCGGGAAATAGCACGGGGTTTTATTTAACATATGTTGAATAAAGAAAATTTATTTAACGGGTCGAAATCGGTTTACACTTGACATATCATTAGAGAAAATATTATATTCACCTAGTTTTCATATTATTATTTACTAAGATTGATGTATCATTTCAGCATGAAATTGAGATGGAACTTATCTACAAATATTCTCCCTTCCACAACGAAGCGGAATTCTTCGAACAGTTTGATAAAATTGAAGGTGAATCAGGAACTCTAGTCATTATATATAACATGAAGTTATTAGATAATGGTCTTCCAGAACTGGATGTGTTAAGTGATCCATGGGACATTGTATCAGCTCATCCGTCTGCAGACACGGACTCTGATGAAGGGTAAGGTTAATGTTAATTACGAGGTCATATAGGGTATTAATGAAAGTAGCTTTTGTAATTAGTTGTGGCTGTGTTTTGTTTATTCTTGCTCTTGTTGCATTCAAAAAAGTATATATATGTTAATTGCTTTTTATTATTGGGGTATTTGTTGAAATTACCCAATCACAGCCAGTCTTCAATTTATCTACTACTGAATGAATGTCAAGTCTACAAATGCATTGACTTGGATAATACCATTAGTCATTTTGTATTTGGTGAAGGGGATAGTTATATGCTAAGTTGTCAAGTTTTCCACCTGCCAAAGAAGGAGCCAGACTTTGGATTTACTCCTATTCTGTTAGTTAAAGTTTTGCCCAGTGTTGAAAGGGGATTGACTGAGGATTGACTTCTGATGAGCAGCAAGTTTTCTGTGTTGAGAGAGACTTTCCCAATGTTTTTGTGTTGTTTGCTTACGAAGTGTTATCCTTTTTTTGGAGGGGAGGGGGGAGACTGGCTGAGGTCAGACATTGTGTTTTCCTGTTTTGAGAGTGGCTAGATAATGATTACTGCTGTCAAATAGTCCTGTGATTAGTGTTAGTATTTTTCTGAAGATATTTTGAGAGGGCTTCACCAAGGATTTACTGCTGTTTGACATTGAGTTTCCTGTATTTAGAAAGACATACTCATTGATTTACTTCTTACTGGCAGTCATTTGATTTAGTGGGCCTAATTTGGGATTTGTTTTAGGCTGCAGGTTGTCCTTTTGTTGATAAGGATTTATTGCTGTCTGAAAGCAGATTTTCCTGCATTGAGAGAGGGTTTAAATATGGATCTAATTCTGTTTGATATTACACAGAGTTAAACAGTCAGAGATCCAACTGGATAAAGTGAAATCATTTCACTTACTAAAGTCAATTTTATTTACCTGAAGCAGTAAAAATTGTGTTTACCTCTACAAGTAAAAACTTTTTACTTATACAAGTAAGCTTTGAAATATGCAGTATATTTATTCCAAAACGGGCTTTCCCTATTACAGGCTCACTATTCACCCTATTAGACCACATGAAACCAAATCACAAGCATCATCATGTGATAAATCTTGGTGATAATGATGCAAGTTGTAGACCACTTAATTCAATATTAACAGCTGTTAAAAGTCGCAAAGGACTAATCTTTGGCTAGCTTGCGCCTCAAGAAAAACATTGTGCCCCTTATCAATTTTTACTTAAAAGATAAGATAAGAAGTGAAACTTTCATAAAAAAATTATTAATTATGCTATGAAAATTTATATAATGAGACACTGAAGGGAGAAAACCTCTGCATTTTATCTAAATTTACTTGTACAAGTAAATAAATTTTATCCTGATTTTATTTACTTCTTTAAGTAAAAATGATTAACCTATGCTGTTGAAAAGTTTTTACTTTATGCAGTGGGACCCCTGACTGTTAAATATATATTTCTGTGTTGACAGGTCAGGGTCACGTTTTCGTACAGAAAGGTAGGGGAAAAATGTGTGCCTGAGCATGCGTTAGTATCATCAGGGGCTGAAATGTTATCACAAGATTAAATATATTTTGATTACAAATTTATGTTCTTTATATATTTTTTCTGTAGTTCTGTATAATTATTGTAAACGAGTCTAAATGTCAAAGAAAAACTGTTGATTCTGACCAATATTGAGAAGACTTTATCATTCATTAAAATGACAGTTACATCAACTTGATCTGTTACTTAACATCAGTTACATATTCTGTTGCAGTGTTAGCCAAGTGTCCTTATGCCAACGTTTTTGTGTCGCCTGCTGTAAGCAGAGTCGACACATAGTGATTACTATCCTTCGTCTTAGGTCGTCGTCGTACTGCGCTGTCCTGCGTCATCCTGCGTCGTCTGTCTGTTTTTGAATCCGCAACTTCTTCAAAACTGCTTGTCCGATTTCAAACTAACTTCAGGATATATTGTTGATCTGGTGTAGTTGTGCACCTGATACTTAGAATTTTGATTTTACAGATTTTAGAGGTTCACGGAGCAAAATTGCTCACTGGGAGTCTGTTGGTTTGAATCCACAACTCCTTCAAAATTGCACGTCCCATTCCAATGAAACTTTCAGGATATGTTGTTCACCTGATGTAGTTGTGCACCTGATACTTATAATTTTGGTTTTTACAGATTTTAGAGGTTCACAGAGCCAAACTGCTCATTGTGAGTCTGTTGGTTTTGAATCCGCAACTCCTTCAAAACTGCTTGTCCAATTCCAACCAAACTTTCAGGATATGTTGTTCACATGGTGTAGTTGTGCACTGATGCTTACAATTTTGGTTTTACAGATTTTAGAAGTTCACAGAGCCAAAATTGCTCATTTGTTAATCTGGTTTGTTAACCACAATTTGTTAATCCACAACTCTATCACAAGTAGACGTCAGATTCCAACCAAACTTGCAGGATATGTTGTTCATTTGATTTAGTTGTGCATCCGATAGTAAAATTTTGATTTTGTAGATTTTAGAGGTTCGCTGAGCCAAAATAGCTCATTTGCTTATTCAGTTTGTTAATGTGGAACTCCTTCAAAACTGTAAGTCATATTCCAACCAACCTTTCAGAATATATTTATATAATTGCACACCTGATTCTTAAAATTTGATTTCACAGATTTTAGAGGTTCACAGAGTCAAAATTGCTCATTTGTTATTTCAGTTTGTTAATCTTCGACTCCTTCAAAATTATCTGTCAGATTCCAACCAAACTTTCACTATATGCTGTTTATTAGGCCTGGTTATACATGTATACATTATACATAAAATTTTGTTTTTACAGAATTTAGAGGTTTGCCAGTCCAACATACCTCATTTGTTAATTCAGTTTGCTAATGTACAAGACCCCAAAACTGTATTCCAAATAAATTTTGCAGAATATGTTTTTCTCCTAATCTAGATATGCACTTGATACTTAAAATATTAATTTTACAGATTTTAAATCTTCACTGGTTCAAAAATTGTAACTGCTGTAGTGCAGGCGACACAAGTATTCCATGGAACACACATCAATTTTTTTATAATCTGTTTTACGGGACTTTTGATCTTAACAAGTGGGTCAGGGGGACGGAATAAAAATAAAAGATTGAAAATAGTGGAGATGGCAAAATTTACAATTTCTTATCTCAAAAAGTGTTTATGATACACACAAATGTTGACAAGTACAAAAACACAAAATGTAACGCATATTACATGAAATTCTGAGGTTCCAAAGTTGTTGACAAATTTTGTGTGCATAAATATCTTACACATTGTTGGTCAGTATGGATTAATGCAAAAAACCGGACACAGAATGGTTCAAGAGAAATGACTTGAAATAAAAGGAATTTTTTCTCAGTCAGTTACATGTAAATTGATACCATGCCTTTTACTGCTTACAGAAAACTGAAGATATGAGTTCCCTTGACTGCTAATTTTAGAATGTGATCATTTCAGTTCCTGATGAAAACATAGTCATGATAGTATTTTTATGTAAATCATAATTAACCACTGCATATTCATCATGTTTTATATTTTTATATGTAAATTTAGTTTTAGTTATTTATTGCGTTGTATACACATGCATATGTATATTTGTTGTGAATTTACTTTATACACCAAGCTTTTGATGGGATATATACTGTTAAATATTTATTGTCCATTCACAGTCATGGATTATTTTTTCTTAAAACTTAGCCTGGGATCCTGACCCATGCTGACTACAGCGCAAGGGCCAGGTGGAGTACAAATAATTCAGGGCTCATCTGCCCTGAATCAGTTTCTTCCGTTTGCGCATGTGTAGTCTGTTGATTGGCAGATAAAGAAAAGAAATTGTGATAACCACAACATTTTGTGATAAAAGAAAAATAATCGGCTTTAGTTATTTTAAACACAAATATGATTAACTGTGATGCATTTAGCGAAAATAGTATGTGTGTTATTTGCTTCATTAGATGTCGCAATATTTGTTCACAAAGTGTACTCCCATAATTCCGAATTTTCATAGATCAATCAGAGACGACTAACTTTTCTCATCCATCTGCCCCTACAGCAAGGTTGGGACAGGTTCGACCAGGCTACTTAAAACTTAGAAGAATTAATTAGTATCCTCATTTATATTTTTTTAGCCCACCTGGCTTTAGCCATGTTGAGCTTTTGCAAACACTTGGCATCTGTCATCGTCCATCTCTTGTGAACCTTTCATTGAAAGATCTCTGAAACTGCCACTCCAATAGAAACCAAACTTGGTCATACATGTAATAGCCCTTTGGTGACTCCTTTAAAAAATGTGTGCAGCAAGTCCCCACCTCATTCAGGATGGCTGCTAGAAGGGAACTTAATTTAAAATTTGGTAGCATATTTAAAGATCTTCTCCTCTGAACATACTTGACAATCTTCTCCTCTGAACATAATTGACAAATTGGAACCATACTTGGTCACAATGGTCTGTGGTTGGTCTCTCTAAAATCTTTCTGGCATTGCATCCAAGTTAGCCACCAGGGGGATCATAGTTTAACATTGGACCCTATGGGAATGCAATCATAGATCGTATAATCTGGAATAGCAAAGCCAATTAGAACCAAACTAGTAATCCCTTTTGGGATTCAAAGCCCGAGATGTTTTTTGATATTGCCTGCCTCTGAATCCCTTATCAACCATGTATAATTCTATTCTGGAAATTTTTATAAAGTACCCCCACCTCATTCCGGATAAAATAACGTTTGAAGTTGGAAACATACAATATCAGCGATTGTGGAATCAAAGGAGGACATATTTTCCTTCAAGAATCCATAAAAATATTGAATTGGACTTGCCTGGTATGGAAGTTACAGCTCCTTCTTTCCGAAATCTCAAATTTTTTTTTAAGTCCGATTTTGATGCAGTTTTTTCAATGGATTCCTTGCGAAAAATTAATATGGCGCTCAGCTGTTAGATTTTCGGTAACTTGTTTCCTTTCCCAGCTATGAGGGGCATAACGGGGTCAAAATTGCGAATTTGCACTTCATTTAAAATTTTTTATTTTTCATAGGATATTGATGCGATTTTTTTTTTGTGAATTCCTCTTGATCTCAGCTTTCAGTAGTATGTCAACAGATTTGGCGTAGCTCTTACCGTTTCCGAGCTACAAGGGGTCAAAGGGGCCAAAATTGCAATTTTTCTAATTATGTCAAATCTTTATTTTTCATCGGATTTTGATGGGATTTTTTCTTTAGATTCCTCTTGATCTAAGCTTTCAGTAGTATGGCAAAGGATTTGGCGTAGCTCTTACCATTTCCGAGTGACAAGGGGTCAAAGGGGCCCAAATTGCAATTTTTCTAAATATGTCAAATCTTTATTTTTCATCAGATTTGATGGAATTTTTTTCTTTGGATTTCTCTTGATGTAAGCTTTTAGTTGAAAGTAATATATTTTGCAAAGCTCTTATAGTTTTTTTTTTATCAATTAGTGATCAAAAGGGTTAATTTTTTCCCAAATCTCATCCAAGATGGCTACCAGTGCCAAACTTAGTTTAACATTGGACCCATAGGGAAACACCCAAAGATCCTCATCTGTAAAATACTTGGCCAGTATGAACTATACTTGGTCACAATAGTCTTAAGTTGGTGTCCATTGAAAAGTGTGTGTGGCAAGTCTGCAAGTCGCATTCAAGATGGCAACCAAAGAGGAATATACATGTAGTTTAACATTGGACCCCATTGGAAAGATCAGATCTTCTCCTCTGAAAATACTTGGCCAATTGGAACCAAAGTTAGGAACAATGCTCCTTAGATGGTACCCTTCAAGAAAAGTGATAGTATGTTTGCACCCCATCCAAAATAGCTGCCAGTTTGGAACACAGCAACCAGCAATGGGAACCTAGTGCCGTTTTGATATTCATTTTCTGTCAATTGTTGACATTATCCTGCTTAATTCGTAAATTATGACATCATTGGCTATGCAGCTATTTTTAGCTCACCTGACCCAAAGGGTCAGTGTGAGCTATTGCCATCACTTGGCGTCCGTCGTCCGTCATCCGTCCCTTAAACTTTTCACATTTTCATCTTCTCCTCTGAAACTACTGAAGCAAATTCAACCAAACTTTACAGGAATGATGTATGGAAGGTCCTTTACAAAGATTGCTCATTTCATTCCGATCCGACAAAAAACATGGCCGCCAGCGCGGAACTTAGGTTTAACATTGGACCCTATGGGAAAAATCACATTTTCATCTTCTGCTCTAAAACCACTGAAGCAAATTCAACCAAACTTTACAGGAATGATGTACTAAAGGTCCTTAACAATGATTGCTCATTTCGTTCCGATCCTACTAAAAACATGGCCGCCAGCACGGAACATGATTAAACATTGGACCCTATGGGAAAATCACATTTTCATCTTCTGCTCTGAAACAGCTGAAGAAATTCAACCAAACTTTACAGGAATGATGTATGGAAGGTCCTTTACAAGGATTGCTCATTTTGTTCCGATCCGACAAAAAACATGGCCGCCAGTGCGGAACTTAGGTTTAACATTGGACCCTATGGGGAAAATCACATTTTCATCTTCTGCTCTGAAACCACTTAAGCAAATTTAACCAAACTTTACAGGAATGATGTACTAAAAATCCTTAACAATGATTGCTCATTTCCTTTTGATCTGACGAAAAACATGGCCGCCAGCGCAGAACTTAGGTTTTACATTGGACCCTATGGGAAAAATCACATTTTCATCTTCTACTCTTAAACCACTGAAGCAAATTCAACCAAACTTTACAGAAATGATGTACTAGAGGTTCTTAACAATGATTGCCCATTTTGTTCCGATCCGACAAAAAAACATGGCCGCCAGCACGGAACATGGTTTAACATTGGACCCTATGGAAAAATTCACATTTTCTTCTTCTCCTTTGAAACCACTGAAGCAAATGCAACCAAACTTTACAGAAATGATGTACTAAAGGTCCTTAACAAAGATTGCTCATTTCTTTCCGATCCGATAAAGAACATGGCCGCCAGCATGGAACATAGTTTAACATTGGCCCTATGGGAAATTCACATTTTCATCTCCTCCTCTGAAACCACTGAAGCAAATTCAACCAAACTTTACAGGAATGATGTATGGAAGGTCCTTTACAAAGATTGCTCATTTCGTTTCCATCCAATAAAAAACATGGCTTCCAGCGTGGATCTAAGGTTTAACATTGGACCCCATGGGAAAATTTACATTTGCCTCTTCTCCTCTGAAACCGCTGAAGCAAATTCAACCAAACTTAACTGTTCAGCATTTTGTCAGGTGAGTGATACATGCTCAGTGTCTGAGCCTCTAGTTATGTTAAACAACATTTTTACATCTCAAATGAAGATCGAGGGGAGGGTAAATTATTGAACATAAAAAATGTCGGTACGGAACCGATCATTTTAAGAAATTTCATGTCAGACCGCCAGGCCAACATATTGGCAATTGATGTCAGTCCTGGTGTATTTTTTGTGGGCTAAACCAACAAAACCAACAGTTTTCAAGAACTCTGTGTACGTTGTGAGAAAATAACCTTTTACAACCATTGATCATTCATAGTATGAGTTCACAGTTAATGTTTTAATGTTTAATATGAAAGCATGACGTCGACCTTGCTTTATTTTAATTTAATTATTCCTTTATCCACTTTTGATATGTATGCATGATTCACAATCTTTTAATTTTTATGTGTATAGCACTTTTGTTTCAGAATCATTCAAAATATGATGACCTCTTCTTTACCCACAGCCCCTGCATAAACTACATTTTAAAGCCACTGATATTTCATTTAGAGGTTAGTCAATGGTTGTTCATGCTAAACGTGCCACATGACACCAAGACGTTTGGCCTTGAAATCAAGTTTATATTAATTTGTAGGTCATTATCTCGGCTTACATGTAGGTCAAAATAAAATTGTGCATGGATTTTCTTGTATGTATATTAAGCATGTTGAAATAGATATTGCAATTTATTTCAATTTACATAAGTTAATTTAGGGGCCGACTCCGAAATACCGTTGGGTGTGGGGTTTTCTCACCGTTCATTGAAGATCTTATGGTGGCTTTGAGTTGTTATTACTCCCCTTTGAGTCATCGTTTCTTTGAAACATTCCCCGTTTCCTTTTTCCATTGATTATAGTATAATGCATCAAATTCACCTTAAAAGGCTGTCTTGATATAATCCTGATATAATCTGTAAAGGTCTTCTTTTATATACGACATTTACCTTATTTTCATGTTTGAGTGAGACTGTTCAGTTCTCATGATAGTCTTATGGAAGGTTTATGATTGTTGATCTGTAGAATAGGGTCTGTAAGTCTTGTCATGTGGCTCATGAGAATCCACGATAAACAGGCAATTTGAAAACGTTTCCCGCCAAAACATGACGTCTGAGAATTATGACGTTCAAACGTCATATATCTTCCGGGTACAGTTTTTGGTCCCGGAAGTTCCAAAATTGTACGACACTTATAGGCCCTATTATCTTTAAAAAAATATGTCAGCCAGACATGTGTCAGTTGATCTTGAAATTAGTTTTGTGGATTAACGGTGCTTTAGCTTTCTGCTTAGGCCTGTTGCTGTACTTGTTGGTAAGTGCGTTTGGTCTGGTTCTTAACTTTAGTTGCCAGTCTCATCCTTTATGTGATATGAAAAAGAATGTTTTCTGTCAAGGATATGCCTGGTTGGAGATCAAATCTTTGTATGGACACAATTATTATGTATGTCTGAACATCAATCAACATATCAATATATATATAATTTTGCATAGATGATACATAGAGATTAATACATGAGATTAATG
The DNA here is from genome assembly GCA_002080025.1 of Modiolus philippinarum. Classification (NCBI taxonomy): domain Eukaryota; kingdom Metazoa; phylum Mollusca; class Bivalvia; order Mytilida; family Modiolidae; genus Modiolus; species Modiolus philippinarum. The sequence goes on from MJUU01053370.1 coordinate 224,237, forward strand.
CATCACCTTTTCCATATCAGCACGGTTATCACCCGAGACTCCCATATGAGCCTGAGGCGTCAGCCAATGGCTGATATGGATATGGGTCAAGGGATGAAAACCATGCTGATATGGAAAAGGCCATGTCTTAATCTGTTTATTATATACTTCCAATTAGGAGTTATCATCACACTGGTGTTGAAATAGCCATATCACCGTGCTGATATATATTTCAGAACGAGGCGGTCTGATATGGCCATATCAGACTGGGTATATGATATGGACTGTTAACTTTCAGCTATATTACATATGCAAAACAGAACATATCTTCGCTTAGTATGTAATAAATGTTATTATTTTTTTCAGAACACTTTTTACAGTATATGTATAGCCTGTACAACCCATTTGTTCATATATTGAAGCCTTGTGCATTAATGTAGAAAAGATAACAGGAAACACCTACAATGGCTGAAAACCACAATCACATGTCACAATAGGGTCTGTAAGTCTCGTCATGTGACACCGAGATTTCACAATAAAATTGAAATTCGAAACGTTTCCCGCCAAAATATGACGTTTTTGGATTATGACGTTCAATATTTTGTGTGCAACGTCATATATTGTCGTGCAAAATGCAACTTCCCGGTACAAAAATTGAACCCGGAAGTTTCAAAATGGAACGAGACTTACACACCCTATTCACCAGGGGACGGCACAAGAAAAACATGTTGTTACAATTTTGATTTTAATGAATATTAATTAAAATTACAGTTTCTTAAAGTTGGACACTTTCTGAAGTATTTTGCCTATAAGAATCATGTACATGATAAGTTTAAATATGACTACCCCAACAGACATATCAAAAACTGCCTGACTGAAGGACAAATCAGGCAAAACTTGAGTCGGTCTGGCAAAAATTATTGGCCAACAGGACCGAATGTCAGGTAAAAAATTGACATTTCCACTATGCCATAAAACTGTAGGTCCTGTAAATTTATTTTCTGTCTGGCAGCTTTTCCTAACTTGCCTGAGCGAATGTCCTGCAAGGCCTCTGAACTTTTCGATTTGTCTGCCCCAAAGTAGTTATATATTGACAAATTGTTCTTGTGTGGATATAGATGAAATATTGCTGAGTAGACATTAAACAATATTCAATCAATCAATTTAAATATGACATGACATATATTTTAATATTTGCAATGTTATATTTACAGATTAATGCCAGAGAGAAAATCATTCAGAGCATATACAGCAATATTATATGTGGACCCTAGAATGAAAATATATATTCAGGGCAAAAAAGTGCGGACTAAGCGTTTAGCTTGTTGTTTATATAAACCAAAAATGTACAAATATTCTTCAAATAGATTCAAAACGCGGGCGGAAATGGATGTAGCGAAATCCAAAGACGATGCAAAGAATGCTGATTTGAGGGCTAAAGAAGCTGAAAGTAAAGCAAAGTATGTAATTGCTATTTCATATTGTATTTTATTTGATAATGGTAGACAAACATTGTGGATAAAGGAAAAAATTGCCACAAAACAGAGGAATAGCACAAAAACTACCTGAGACAATGAGTTCAAAATCACATTCAAATGTTAAGCTGAATATAATGCATTTAATGATTGTACATCTTCCATATTCCAATAACATCAATTACAGAATTAATGGCATAAATTTTTAAAGTCCACATACATACGCATGTACTGAATGGTGGTAATATTTCGCGGGGTATAAATTTTCGTGCTATTTGCGTTGAACACGCACGATAAGCGTGAAAATTTTTCACTATTGAATAAAAAGGAACATGACGTTAACTAAACAATAGCGAATATAAAACCCTGCGATTACACCTAAAACTGAAAGCAATGAAAATTTCATACCACGAAAATAAAGTACTATGCGGTACATTATTTTACAGGTTTTCCAAATTTTGCAACATTACAATGCATAAAAAAAATTCCATAATATTAGTTGCAAATTTTACGTCTTCAAATTTCTGTATATTCTATTTTGTAAGTATAATTAGAAACTTTCATCAAATTTCAGTTTTCCTAAAAAAAAAATCTGCCATAAATATTTTCCCTCAAGCAGTGAAAATTTTTGGACTGAAGCAGGAGTTGCATAGATGAGTTAACAAAAAATCAGGAATATCATGTTTTCTTTTATGAAATCAGATGCAAACATGTTAATTTTGCTGTTAGATCTGGATAAAATTTGCATAATTTTGTGCCATCCTTAATCAAATTTTAATTTTATCCTGGACATAGCTGTTTTTTTTGGTCATCGGGAGTGACATTTGAGTATTTTTGCAAACTTGACAACAAACATAGATAAAAGCCTGCCATATGCTACAGTGCTGTGTACCACACCTCTTTCACATAAAATTAAATTGGGTAGAAGTATAGAAATAATTATTGGAGGTATATATTCAAATCGCTTTATTCTATTTTACAGACATATAGAATCAAAACAGAGTGGTGTATTATCAAAAGACCAACGGGTAAGGTTATACTGTATGGTTGTTATATTTCGCGGGGTATTAATTTTCGCGCTATTCGCGTTTTCGTCGATTAGCGTGAAAATTTATACCCGCGAATATTTTACTGTAGTTATGAATAAAGACTTTTACTAAAAATCCGCGAATAGATCCCACATTGAGAACCGCGAAAATTTCGTACCGCGAATATAAAGCCCTATACAGTATATAGAATAATGGAAGTTTTGTTTCGGATTCAAAAAATATTACGACAATAATAGACCAGGGCGAGTCTATTATTGGAGACAATATTTGAAATATCCGAAACAAAACTTTTATCGGTAATTAAAGAAATTATTTGGTACAACAAATTTTGAAAAACGAAAAGCAATTTTGAAGAAATCATGAAATTGACTATTGGTTACAAAAAGAATTGTGCGATCCTTTTCGGTTTTGGTAGATGTATATTTCTTCGTTTCCATTGATGTGCTGATTGACAAAGTAGGCGTGACTGATGCTACTTTTTGCCAATATTTTTTCGTATTTTGGCAGTAGCAAATACTGAAAATATTTGTCTCAAGAGATCAAAGGAAACTCATACAAATTACCGATAAATGTACATATTCCTAAATACAACTAGAATTTGTCAAGAATATTCAGGGCTTTTCCAGGAAAAAGTGTACAGGGGGGCAGGAACGCATGTCAAAATTTAGGGTACCACCACCATAATTTTAATTATTTTTTCATGTATAAGCAATAGGTATAATTAAGTTTAACACCCCCCACCAAGGTAAAAATAATTATTATATAGATTGCGGTGAAAGATTGAAATTTCTCAGTGAAATAAAAGTGATAATTAACTGTGAAATTATTTTCCATAATTTCACTCTAGGAAGTGACGTCACAATAGACGTTGTCAACGTCTTTGTTAAGTTAACGTCACAGCGGATTAACATTGAAAACGTAGTTCATGCAATGAATCTTAAAATAAACCACTAAATATAAGAGAAGAAGATCTATATAATAAAAACAATAACTAATCCTAGATTCTGATTATGGAAAATATTCAACTCATGATCGAAAAACGCTGTAATTCACTCATGCTGCGCGCATTCGTGAATTACTGCGTCATTCGATCATTCGTTGAATATTTTGCGATAATCAGAATCTCGGATTAGTTATAGTATAATTATTTTTTCATGTATAAGCAATAGGTATAATTAAGTTTAACACCCCCCCACCAAGGTAAAAATAAATAATTTGCGTCCCTGCCCCCCCTGTATATTTTTTTCTGGAAAAGCCCTCAGTGTGTTTATGGTTACAGAAAAAAATATACAGGGGGGCAGGGACGCAAATTATTTATTTTTACCTTGGTGGGGGATGTTAAACTTAACTATACTTATTGCTTATATCTGAAAAAATAATTAAAATTATGGTGGTGGTACCCTAAATTGTGACTGGTGTTCCTGCCCCCCTGTACATTTTTTCCTGGAAAAGCCCTAATGTTTTATGCTGGAAATATTTGTATAATATACACAGTATTGACGATATTTGAGTTTCCTTTGACATACATGTACATGTTTGTACTCTCAAATATTCCATACATGATAAGGCATATCTGTTAACAGTACCTGCCAAATGTTTGTGTTGCTCCCTTCCTCTTGCAGTTTAACTGAATGTCACAATGCTGAAAGAGATGTTAAACCCTATGCAAACAAACAAACACACATGTAAATATTTTTGAAAATGAATTAAAGCTAACTTATGCAGTTTTAGGCTTTGCGTTGAGATTAAGTTGTTTGAAACATGTTTTACTGTAGATTAGATTGATGTGTTTAAATGAAAGACTTATTTTTGGTGAAGCAGGTTTATTAAGCGGGATTTTTTTTAGGTAAAACATATTTCTGTAGATTGACTGAAATATTGCATTTGAATTTCAGGCTGAGTTGCGGAAAGCACAACAGCACGCGGCAGAGTTACGGAGAGAAGCCAAACTGAAAAAAGAGTCAGCAGAT
>MJUU01053370.1:236813-248138 GCA_002080025.1 Modiolus philippinarum
GAGCGTGGCGTTTCTCCACAGTTCAGCTACAATGGTTTGGGGTCAGGCTTTCCGTTTTTTTACCTGACTACCCTGCATAGACAGGGCATTCCCCTATCCATCAACTTGAGCCGCGCCCGGTATCCCTGAATACCGATTTAGGTGCCGTTTCTTTCAAGGTAGTAACTATGCTAACTATGTAACTATCAGCCAAATCGGCGGTTTCATCACACATGTATATAAAACGTTTTTCTAAGCGAATTGAACTTGTCTGAACAAGTCAAAGTGAAACATGTATCCTTTCTTTGTACTGTTACCTTTCTAACGTGTTTTCTAAGGATTTACACGGATTCCGCAAAACAAAAGTTATTTCCGCATTTTCCATTGTATGCTTCCGGATTTTGGTAAGTTGGGGTTGGCAACTATGTCTGAAACTGCAAAAGCAAAGTCAACCAAACTTTACAGTAATGATGTACTTAAGGTCTTAAACAAAGATTGCTCATTTTGTATTGATCTGGTAAAAAACATGGCCCCCAGTGCGGAACTTAGGTTTAACATTGGACCCTATGGGAAAATTCACATTCTCATCTTCTCCTCTGAAACTGCTGAAGCAAAGTCAACCAAACTTTACAGTAATGATGTACTTAAGGTTTTAAACAAAGATTGCTCATTTTGTATTGATCTGATAAAAAACATGGCCCCAGTGCGGAACTTAGGTTTAACATTGGACCCTGTGGGAAAAATCACATTTTCATTTTGTGCTCTGAAACCCATGAAGCAAATTCAACCAAACTTTACAGGAATGATGTACTAAAGGTCCTTAACAAAGATTGCTCATTTCATTCTGATATGAAAAACATCATGGCTGCCAGCGCAGAACTTAGTTTTAACATTAGGCCCTATGGGAAAAATCACGTTTTCATCTTCTGTTCTGAAACGATTGAAGCAAATTCAGCCAAACTTTGCAGGAATGATGTACTAAAAGTCCTTAACAGAGTTTGACCATTTCCTTTGGATCCTACAAAAAACTTGGCCGCCAGCATGGAACATGGTTTAACATTGGACCCTATGGGAAAATCACATTTTCATCTTCTGCTCCGAAACAGCTGAATCAAATTCAACCAAACTTTACAGGAATGATGTATGGAAGGTCCTTTACAAAGTTTGATCATTTCTTTCTGATCTGGTGAAAAACATGGCCACCAGCATGGAACTTAGGTTTAACATTGGACCCTATGGGAAAATTCACATTCTCATCTTCTCCTCTGAAACTGCTGAAGCAAAGTCAACCAAACTTTACAGTAATGATGTACTTAAGGTCTTAAACAAAGATTGCTCATTTTGTATTGATCTGATAAAAAACATGGCCCCAGTGCGGAACTTAGGCTTAACATTGGACCCTGTGGGAAAAATCACATTTTCATTTTGTGCTCTGAAACCCATGAAGCAAATTCAACCAAACTTTACAGGAATGATGTACATGTACTAAAGGTCCTTAACAAAGATTGCTCATTTCATTTTGATATGAAAAACAACATGGCTGCCAGCGCAGAACTTAGTTTTAACATTAGGCCCTATGAAAAAAATCACATTTTCATCTTCTGCTCTGAAACGGTTAAAGCGAATGCAGCCAAACTTTGCAGGAATGATGTACTAAAGGTCCTTAACAGAGTTTGCCCATTTCCTATGGATCCTACAAAAAAACTTGGCCCCCAGCATGGAATATGGTTTAACATTGTACCCTATTGGAAAATCACATTTTCATCTTCTGCTCTGAAACAGCTGAATCAAATTCAACCAAACTTTACAGGAATGATGTATGGAAGGTCCTTTACAAAGTTTGATCATTTCTTTCTGATCTGATAAAAAACATGGCCACCAGTGTGGAACTTAGGTTTAACATTGGATCCTATAGGAAAAATCACATTCTCATCTTCTGCTCTGAAACAGCTGAAGCGAATTCAACCAAACTTTACAGGAATGATGCTCTAAAGGTCTTTAACAAAGATTGTCCATTTGATTCCGATCCGGTAAAAGACATGGCCACCAGTGTGGAACTTAGGTTTAACATTGGACCCTATTGGGAAAATCATATTTTCATTTTCTCTGCTGAAATTATTGAAGCAAATTCAACTAAACTTTACAGGAATAATGTACTTAAGGTCCTTAACAAAGATTGCTCATTTTGTATAGATACGATAAAAAAATGGCCGCCAGCACAGAACTTAGGTTTAACATTGGACCCTATGGGAAAAATCACAATTTTAGCTTCTCTGCTGAAATCATTGAAGCAAATTCAACCAAACTTTACAGGAATGATATACTAAAGGTCCTAAACAAAGATATTTATTTTGTTCCAATCCGACAAAAATTTGGCCACCAGCATGGAACTTAGTTTTAACATTGTACTCTATGGGAAAATCACATTTTCATCTTCTCCTTTAAAACTGCTGAAGCAAATTCAACCAAACTTTACAGGAATGATGTACTAAAGGACTTAAACAAATATTGCTCATTTTGTTCCGATCTGATAAAAAAACATGGCTGCCAGCACGGAATATTGTTTTACATTGGAGCCTATGAGAAAATCATCCTTTTCACAATCTTCTCAAGCAAATTTAACTAAACTGTGTTTGAATGATGTATAGAACTCCTTTGCAAAGATTACTCATTTCAAAAGGATCAGAAAAAAGGCATAGTAGCATTTTGTCAGGTGAGCGATACAGGCTCAGTCTCTGAGCCTCTAGTTTGGTTGACCTCAGAATTAGCCTGATTCTGTCCTGGCAATATTTTCACCAACTTTTAGCAGGACTTAGGTGCTGCACTTTGTGATATCATTTTTGCTTCTCTGATTAAAGTCAGTTTTGCCTGACCTAAACTATAGCCAATTTGTATAAAACTAAGGAGTATGTCCCTTCATGCAAAGCTCCATCCTTAGCTAATTTTGGTTTTTCATTTTGATCTTTTATCTTTCAGCTTTTCATACATCTTTGGGTTTTTGGTATTCAAAATATTGTAATTTGATCTGCGTTTAAGGGATATAATTGTTTTAGTGGTACTTGTCATGGATTTCATTTGATCTACAGAGACTGATAATCTTAGTATCATCTAACTGGACAATATCAAGAAATTATCGGTTTACTGTGAAGGCTTGACATGGGGGTTGCTATGCTGATGTCATGTTTTGGTACTATTTGTCGTCTTCATACTCATATAATTTTAAATGTAGAATGCATATAAATTATTGCAATAAACAAAAGACTAACAGTAGATTTTCAATTTATTATAGAGTTTTATTTATCATTTGAGAATTACCAATAAAAGAAATGCAGACTCTGTGACGGCGTAACACAACAAGCTCAACCTAATGGGCTCACTTGGTACAGTTCATGATAAAGTCTTCATCAAAAACAAAATGTCCTTTATTCCATATTAAAAGGCCATCAGCTGAAACTATTAACAGTAACATTAGTATTTTGTTATCTCTAGGTGCAATATCTATTACTCATTCATATTATTCAATTTTGTTGACAGATTTTTATACAGACGATTGTTGTCATACCAACCAACAGGAAGTGATCCCCTTTTTGAATCTTCACCATCTGGAAAACTGAAGGTAAAAGATGGAATAACTTTCCACTTGTACATTTCAACAGCACCGTGTGGAGATGGAGCCTTATTTTCACCAAGGTATTTAATTAAATTCATAAGGATTATCCCTCTTTGTTAATGCACTGTCCTTCAGTGTTAAGAACTACTACATATTGGAAGAACCATATTTTTATGAAGGTGTTGAATGATACAAATGTATCTGAGAATTATAATACTTGATTTCGAGTTTTGTGTAGCATTTTGATTTTAGATTCATTTGTTGAAGCTCCACCATGTTGAGATGGAGTCTTGCTTCCTTCAATGTAATGGCTAATTATGTCGAAAAAAATGACTAAGAGTTATATTCCTTGTTCAAAGTTTTTTTTTAAATGATGTGGCACTTTAAATCCTGACGCAGTTTGAAATACTAGTATTCAAAATATCAAAATGATTAATTTCACCATTTGTCTAACATGAAAAACAGCTTCAGAATTAAAAGAATGACAACCTGTACTATGTTGTAATTTCACCGGCAAATTCGTTACAATTACATAAAAAGTGTAATGTTTGGCATCTGTATGTCTTCCCACCTTCACTTGTTATGTGTTGCTTTTTTCTATATGTATGTAAAAGAATGTATGATTGAAATATGTCATTATAAAGCTACTAAATCCTAATGAACTTCATTTTCTGTGTTTTTTTGGGATGCTGAATCTAACAATGCACCATTACAGTCGTTACAAGACAATGGTCATCGTTTGACCTTTACTGATCTTGTGACATTATTTTTTTAGGGATGCTGGATCTAACAATGTACCATTACAGTCGTTACAAGACAAATTAAGGTCATCCTTTGACCTTTACTGATCATGTGACATTATTTTTACAGGGATGCTGAATCTAACAATGCACCATTACAGTCATTACAAGACAAATGTCATCACCCTACCTTTAGTAACCAAGCACAAGGTGTACTGAGGACCAAAATGGAAGGAGGTTTGTTGTATATTTAGTAGTCTGGAAAACAATTCTTAAAGTAGAATAAGTCCCACTGCATTTTTGGCTCACCTCACGAAGTGAGGGGGCTTATGTGATACTCCTAGCGTCTGTGTCCGCGTCCGCATCCGGTTAGGAAGAATGGTTAAGGTCCATTCCTGCTTACTGACATGCCCCACATCAACCATATTGGTATGTCTGATGCATTTTGGGATGACGACTGGAATGCATGCTTCGGATGCTGTCTCTGACCTATATTTTACGCATGAGTGACTTGGTCAGGTAGAATGGTTAAAGTCCATTCCTGCTTACTGACATGGCCTACATCAACCATATTGGTATGTGTGATGCATTTTGGGATGACAACAACAAAGCATGCTTCAGATGCTGTCTCTGACCTACATTCTACGCATGAGCGACTTGGTTAGGTAGAATGGTTTAAGTCCATTCCTGCTTACTGACATTGCCCACATCAACCATATTAGTATGAATGATGCATTTTGGGATGACAACACAATGCATGCTTTGGATGCTGCCTCTGACCTACATTTTACACATGAGTGACTTGGTTAGGTAGAATGGTTAAAGTCCATTCCCGCTTACTGACATGGCCCACATCAACCATATTGGTATATGTGATGCATTTTGGAATGACAACAATGCATGCTTCAGATGCTGTCTGTGACATACATTTTATGCATGAGTGACTTGGTAAGGTAGAATAGTCAAAGTCCATTCCAGCTTTCAGTCATGGCCCACATCAACCATATAAGTATGTATAATGCACTTTGGGATGACAACAATACATGCTCCGGATGCTGTCTCTGACCTACATTTTACGCATGAGTGACTTGGTAAGGTAGAATGGTTTAAGTCCATTCCTGCCAACTGACATGGCCCACATCAACCATACTGGTACATGTGATGCATTTGGAATGACAACAACATTGCATGCTTCGGATGCTGTCTGTGACCTACATTTTACACATGAGCGATTTGGTTAGGTAGAATGGTTAAAGTCTATTCCTGCTTACTGACATGGCCCACATCAACCATATTGGTATGTGTGATGCATTTTGGGATAACATCAACAATGCATGCTTTGGATGCTGTCTCTGATCTACATTTTACGCATGAGTGACTTTGTAAAGTAGAGTGGTTAAAGTTCATTCCCGCTTACTGACTTGACACTTAGCAACCATATTGGTATGTATGATGCAATTTGGGATGACAACAACAATGCATGCTTCGGATGCAGTCTGTAAACTACAATTTATGCATGACTGAATCTGCTAAAAAGAATGATTATAGTCCATTCCTGTTTACTGACATGTGCAACATGTGACAATGCTGCGCAACGAGGTGAACTTAGCAGGCTGTGACTGCTTTCTATGTTTATGCTTTCTGTAAAGGGGCAAATTTTTGATAAGGGTTCAATTTTTTTTGCAATTTTCACTAAAAGAAGATATAAACTCAAATTATAACCTTGCTGAAAAATTCTATGATCTTAAAGTCAACCATTTATCGCAGTAAAACATGAAATAAAACACACACAATGAAAAGGTTTTAATATGAAAAAGAAATGAAATGGGGTAAATGTCAAGGAGACAACATCCCATATCCAGGTTAAAATGACAAAAACAAAATATCTAGGGGTCACCATATGGTCTTCAACATAGTGAGGAACCTCACACCATATAGTAAGCCCTAATCTTCATTTTCCCAAATTTGAACTCAGTGAAAATTATCTTTTATACAGTGTACCGGCAGTGACTTTTCAAGGAAAATCATGTTGTTTAAGCCAAAAATAAATATGACTGTATTTCTGCTGACACTATCTGCCCTAATATTTTGTGCCTACCCTTAACATGTTGACAAGCACTGTTAAACTAAGAATATGGTTCCTATATAAACCAGTTAAGATTGTTTAAAAGAGAATTTAAAAGTCATGCCTGTCTTTCACAGTACCTTAATGTTTTACAGTATTTTAAAGGAAAAACATGTATTTTTTTTTACTTGGCCTAATGTTTTCAGAAAATAAAAGTATTTGTAAAAGATTGTATTTTTTTGATAATGATCAAGAATTCATTGTCAAACAAAAACCAAGTATCAAGTGAGAGAGTGAAGGGCAAAATGTTCAAAATTAAACATGATCAAAGGTAAAAAAAAAAACAACCCAAAAACAGGAGATAACCAGAGCATAGAGGAACCAAAGATTTAAATCATAAATCTTAACAGTCAAATAGATTTCTAGCAATTTGTTAGAGGATCCCAAAATCAACATTTGAGAAGTAACTCTAAGATCTTCACCTTTAGATCCTATAAAAATGCAATAAATCCATCTTTCTTTTTATTGTATATCCAAAAAGAACATTTTAAATCATATACATGTAAATCAATTGTGAAATAACAAAAAATGGTATGCATCTGTGCAATGATGTTGTTAATACATGTAGTTCAGACACAGTAAACCATAGATTTTATTCCCTTGAAAATTAAGATGCCATTTAATAAAATTTAGCTTTGCAAACATAAATGCATAGGTTCAAAACAAACCAGGCTGTTTAGGGGAGCGCCACAAAAATTATACTTCTCTGATGTTAATTTATTCATTGGCTACGATAGGAATACACATTGAACTAGATGTCTAACTGCTGTGGCACTCTGCATTTGGATTAGACACTTCTTTAACCTTCATAAAAAGACTGCTCTTTTGTATAGTACATGTATTCAAGTATTACGTAATCCATTTGACTTGTACAACTATGAGAAACAATGTTTACATATACACACAAATTACTTGAGGAGTGAGAGTGTTTGCATCAACAGGGTATCCCCAATACTATGCATGCATCATGAAAAAGAAATAATAGAAAAAAAAACAAAAACAATTTGGTTTGTGAAAAGATAAGTATGGTATCTTTTAAGAATTGGACAAAACAATATTTACAGAATCAGAAATGAAGATTCATTTATCTTCATTTCATTATCAGTGCCCCAAAGTAGGGTTGCCCAAGAAAGAATTTATGTATAAATAACAAAATACCGAAATTGCTGTGAATTTTGTTACTGCATATTGACAACTTATGTCTCTTCAGTGCAGATCAAATCCATAAACTGAAATATGTGATCAAATTGAAACATTTGGAAATCAATAAACCAAAATATTTGTAAAAGCTGATAGAGAACAAATTACCAATACTGTAAAAGGGGAAATTTTTGCGAGGGGTTTATTCTCGCTAATTTCGCAATTGTCACATATTCGAGAAAATTTAACCCTCATGTAAATTTGTTTTTATTATATATGTAACGAAACAAAAGTGAGAATCGCAAAAATTAAACCTCGCGAATAGATTATTGTATCAAAATCACAAAATTTAAACCATGCGAAAATAACCCTTTTACAGTAGGTCCTAAAAATTAAATACAAAATTAGTTAAGGACAGAACTATACAGGAGAAAGATACTCTTAAATTTAGATATTGCAAGTTTTCTAATAAAATCTTAGGATTTTCTACTGTATCTGTAGCTCAACTAACAAGAAATATATGTTTTTGATTTCAGGAGAAGGCACCATTCCTGTTGACGAAGATTTTGTTGCACAAACATTTGATGGAATTCTCAGAGGAGAAAGATTACGGACCATGTCATGTTCAGACAAACTTTGTCGATGGAATGTTGTAGGAATGCAGGGGGCATTACTCAGTCATTTTATTGATCCTATTTATCTCAGCTCATTAACATTAGGTATGTATTAGCTCTGCTGTTGGAATGTTTTAGGGGCATAACTTTGTCAGATTCTTAAATAATTTCATCTTTGGCCACTTTACTGGGCATTTAAGGTAGATGGGTAGTCCAAAAACTTTTTCCATAGATTTTCTTTATTTTCCCAGGAAAGTTTCCTTATTATATTAGCATTGAAATAAAAAAATTAAAAAGGGGGGTCACCGTGCTTGTTTTTTAAATAACTGATATCAAAATAATCAAATATTTCTAATGAATATATAGGGAAAAACAGGTATATTGTTGATTTCTTTAAAACTATTCCATAGATTTTTTTCTACTTTATTCATGTGTTAGCCCTTTGAACATACTTTCAAAAAATATAAAGAAAAATGGGGGTCACCAACTTTGTTTTCCATAAAATTTATAAAATGTGAATTTTAGTAGTTATATCTATGTAAAATATTTTTATCAGATTATCTCCCTTTTTCAAATATCTTGTTCCAACTTATTTAATTATTAAGTTACCAAGCCTCGTCTTGTTAGATAAAGACATGTAAATTCAACTCCATGTAGGTCCTTTGCATATTGTATTATGAATATAATATTGATTGATTTATTACAAATAAAAATATTTGCATATTTAAAAAGCAGATAATACCACAACAACATAAATAAGGAATTCAAAATGGCGGAAGACTACCGATCTACCTTAATTGTTGAATTGTTTTTTCATTTAGCGGTAATTGTCAAATTAATGTACAGAAGCTAAATAATTTTCAAAGCACTAGAAAATAAGAACTAAAAGCTTCATACTTTAAACATCCCATAGATGCTAACAGCAGTATCATTTACATTAGGTTAATAGAAAAAAGTTCTATATTCTCATCCTCTCTCATCTTAATTGTTTAGGCCTTGAAAACAGTTTTTTTATGCCCCAGCCACAAAAAATCAGTAGGCATATTGTTTTACCCTTGTCTGTCCTTCCGCCCCTCCGTTCCTTTGTTCCTCCATTTCTCCATCAGTACAAATAAAAAACACAGCTTATGATGTTTTTCAGACACTTAGCAAGCAAATCCAACTACTTCAAAGGAATTAACTTACAATAAACAGATGTACACATACACATCTTTCAGAATATTCAGACTGGCTGAGGTTGTCATGGAAACTGAAAAAAGGCAAGAAAATTCAAAGTGCCTGAAATATTGGATTAAACTTTACAGGAAAGTTGTTAAGCACCCATAGAAATGATTTTTGGTCTCAGAATTTTCAAAATAGCAGCTGTTGACATGGAAACTGAAAATAGGGGGGAAAATTCAAAGTGCCTGAAATTTGATGAAACTACAGAAAATTTGCCAAGCACCAATGGAAATGATTTTTGGGCTCAGAATTTTCAAAATGGCCGCTGTTGCCATGGAAACTGAAAAGAGGGGGGAATATTTAAAGCGCCTATAATTGGATGAAATCTTACAGAAAGGTTGCCTTCCATCCATAGAAATGATTTAAGAACTCACTACATGGTTGCTGCTTGAAATTTCGAAAGGGAGATAATTCAACTTTGTATGCTTTATGGAAAAAGGGGAGGTATATTATCCTGTCCATACTTGTGTCAAAACACTGAAATTTGCACTTACCATTTTGATTCAGGGTTCATTGAGGGGGGGGGGGCATAATTGGTTGCCAATTCGATAATTTTCCCTTTTTGTGGTCTCGCTATCATTGAAAGAACAAATAACAAATAAAGTTTGGCAGTCCTTCTATAGTTTTTCAAAAGTTTGGACAAGAATCTAAGAATTTTTTATAACGACTTGGCGAGATCCAAATATTTGATGACTTGGCAGTTTTGTTTTTTTTTTCCTTATGCTTGCTAGGGTGATGGAAGTTCCTTTTTAGCTCACCTGACCTAAAAGGTCATGTGAGCTATTGCCATCACTTGGCGTCCGTTGTCGTCATCCGTCCGTCCGTCCATCCGTCGTCCGTCGTTAAAGATCAACTCCTCTGAAACCACTGGGCCAATTGCAACCAAATTTTGTCACAATAGTCCTTGGGTGGTGTAAATAAAAAATTGTGTCCGACATGTCCGTGCGTAATCCAAGATGGCCGCCACTGGGACCCATTGATTAACATTGGACCCTATGGGAAATTTTAATTATTTTTTTTTCTGGTCGGATTTTGATGCAGTTTTTTTCATTGGATTCCTTATGAAAAATAAACATGGCGCACAACTATCAGATTTTGGATAACTCTTTCCCTTTCTGAATTATAAGGGGTCAAACGGGGCCAAAATCGCACTTTTACAAAGTACCTCAAATTTTTATTTTTCATCAGATTTTGATTGGGTTTCTTTCTTTGGATTCATCTTGACATGAGCTTTTGGTGGTGTGTCGACGGATTTTGCGTAGCTCTTACCGTTTCAGAGTTATAAGGGGCCTAAGGGGGCCAAAATCACACTTTTACAAAGTACCTCAATTTTTAGCTCACCTGGCTATGCCAGGGTGAGCTTTTGCCATCACTTGGCGTCCGTCGTCCGTCCGTCGTCCATCGTAAACTTTTTTCAAAAATCTTCATCTCTGAAACTACTGAGCCAATTTAAACCAAACTTGGCCTGGATCATCACCAGCGTATGTACTTTCAAAATTGTATCCGAGGAGTCTGAAAACCAAACAACATGGCTGCTGTTACTAAAAATAGAACATAGGGGTAAATTGCTGTTTTTGGCAAATAACTTTAAAACTGTTGCAGATATCAAAAATCTGACATGGGATAAAATTGTTCAGAATGCTGAGATCTATCTGCTCTGCAATTTTGAAGAAAATCGGAAAACCTGTCTGAGAGTTATAGCCCTTTTTCCGTAAATTTTTCAAAATTGGCGGATTTTTAATTTTTTATTTCAAAAACTGTAATAGATAGAGGTGAAGTGTAAATTAAAAAAAATGTTCAGCATATCAAGATCTACCTACTCTGAAATTTTGAAGAAAATCCAAAGGCCTGTGTATGATTTATTGGCCGTTTTTCACCAATTCCCCCCCCCCCCCC
>MJUU01053371.1:0-10974 GCA_002080025.1 Modiolus philippinarum
GCGTAACAATGGGGATGAAAACGTTTACCAAACAACATTATAAGGATACAGAAATGCTTAAAGCTCCACCTTAAAATAACACATTACTTACCCAATCTAATTAAAACAAGTGAAACACAAAAGTCTCCCAAACGAACTCCCATATCGGATTTCAAGGCATTACGAGAATCCCTTAAAAAAAAATTGAGCAGGGGCTCCCCTTATAAATAAGCTTATACATATTGCTTGAATCAAATTATTACTTCCAGAAGAAAGCACGTTTTTCTTAAAATTATAGGTTTCTTGCTTGGTTTTCATGGCAACCAAATGCACTATTAACCTTTACATACAATTTCATACCTTGTTTCAAAAAACTTTGGACAGGGGCTACCTTTATTACCAAAGTAATACATATAGTTGTAATAAAAACTACAACAATTAACAATTATCAACAGTAATTAAGATTTTCTCAAAATTCTAAGTTTTTTTGGCTAGTTTCCATGGCAACCATAGTTATTTTGAAATGTTCCCATCAAATACAATCATTTTAAACCTTCCTCCAAAAAAAAATTTGGGCAGGGGTTCCCCTTATAATCTAAGTAATACATATTGCTGTAATCAAAATACTATTATCAACAAAAACTACTATTTTCCCAAAATTTCCAGTTTTTTGGTATGGTTTCCATGGCAACAGTAGTTATTTTGAAATTTCCAATGCTGTGAAACCCTTTCTTACATGACCCTCATCTTTCCCATGAAGTTTCATGGAGCTAGTGTTTATAGTTTTTGAGAAACAATGAAGTATATGATGAAAATCATTCAAAATTTCATTTTCCCATAGGATTACTATAGGACGACCCCACCACTATTTGACACCCCCAAAAGTACCCTTAATGGACCCCCTTTGCAAAATGTTTTCTCACTGCACATCTAGATACATTGGGCTAGTATGCTACCAAGTTTGAAAGATCTAGGTCTTATGGTCTTTGAGATTTTCAATGGACAAGTTCATTGCGACGAGAATAAAAAAAGATGGAAGAATAATAATAACAAGTAATAACCGTGTTCACAAGCGAAACTTAAAAGTCTCCCAAACGAACTCCCATATCGGATACCAAGGCATTATGAGACTCCCTTTTGAAAAAAAATTGGGTAGGGGTTTCCCCTCATAACCTATGTAAAAAAAATAATTTCTGGTTTTGCTTTTATGACAACCAAATGCTCTTTTGTCCATTACATCCAATTTCAGACCCTTTCAAAATAAAAATTTGGGCAGGGGCTCCCCTTATAACCTATTTAATACATATTTCTCAAAATTCCTTTTTTTGTCAGAAAACTCAATTTTTCAACAAAAAATACGTTTCTGGTTTTGTTTCCATGACAAAAAAAGTGCTCTTTTATCCATTACACCCAATACAGACCCTTTCCAAAAAAAATTTGGTCAGGAGTTCCCCTTATAAGCTATGTAATACATATTTCTCAAAATTCGTTCTTTTTTATCAGAAAATCTGATTTTCCCCAAAAATATGCTTTTGGTTTTGTTTCCATGGCAACCAAATGCTCTTTTGTCCATTACATCCAATTTCAGATCTCTTTCCAAAGAAAATTTGGGCAGGGGTTCCCCTTATAACCTATTTAATACATATTTCTCAAAATTCCCCTTTTTATGAGAAAACTCAATTTTTCAACAAAAAAAATGTGTTTCTGGTTTTGTTTCCATGGCAACAAAGTGCTCTTTTGTTCATTACACCCAATTTCAGACCCTTTCCAAAAAAAAAAAAAAAATGGGCAGGGGTTCCCCTTATAATCTAAGTAATACATATTGCTGTAAGTAAAGTACTATTATCAACAGAAACTACTATTTTCCCAAAATTTCTATTTTTTGGTATGGTTTCCATTGCAACGGTAGTTATTTTGAAATTTCCAATGCTGTGGAACCCTTTCTTAAATGACCCTAACCTTTCTGATGAAGTTTCATGGAGTTAGTGTTAATAGTTTTTGAGAAACAGTGAAAAAAATGGTGAAAAACTTTCAAAATTTCAATTTCCCATAGGGTTACTATAGGACTACCCCACCCCTTTTTGATACCCTCAAAAGTACCCTTAATGGACCCCCTTTTGAAAAATTTTTGATGATTGCACATCTAGATACATGGGGCTAATATCCTACAAAATTTGAAAGCTGTGGGTCTGATGGTCTCTGAGATTTTGCGCGGACAAGTTCATTGCGACGAGAAGAAAGGGAAAGAAGAATAACAAGTTATAACTGTGTTCGCAAAGCGAAACACAAAAGTCTCCAAAACGAACTCCGATATCAGATTTTTGGGCATTAGGAGACCCCCTTTCATCAAAAATTTGGGCAGGGGTTCCCCTTATAATTTAAGTACATATTGCTGTAATCAAAATACAATTATAAGCAAAAAATAAAATTTTCTCAAAATTTCCAATTTTTTGCATGGTTTCCATGGCAATCATCGTTATTTGAAATTTCTACATCCATTACAATCAATTTTAAACTCTCTTCAAAAAAATTTGGGAAGGGGTTCCCCTTATAATCTAAGCAAAAAATACAATTTTCTCAAAATTTCCAATTTTTTCATGGTTTCCATGGCAACCATCGTTATTTTGAAAACAATCAATTTTAAACCCCCTTCAAAAAAAAAAAAATTGAGCAGGGGTTCCACTTATAATCTAAGTAATACATATTGCTGTAATCAAAATACAATTATAAGCAGAAAATACAATTTTCTCAAAATTTCCAATTTTTTGCATGGTTTCCATGGCAACCATTGTTATTTTGAAATTTCCAATACCATGGAACTCTTTCTTACATGACACACATCTTTCTTATGAAGTTTCATTGAGCTAGTATTAAAAGTATTTGAGATACAGTGAGAAATATGGTGCAAAACATTCAAAATTTCATTTTCCCCATAGGGTTAACATTGGACAACCCCACCCCTTTTTGAACCCCCCAAATGTACCCTAAATGGACCCCTCCTGGAAAATTTTTTCCTGATTGCACATCTAGATATATGGGGCTAACATCATACAAAGTTTCAAAGCTTTAGGTCTTATGGTCTCTGAGATCTGGTTCGGACAAGTTCATTGCGACCGGAATAAAGAAGGATGGAAGAATAACAAGTAATAACTGTGTTCGCAAGCGAAACACAAAAGTCTCCCAAACGAACTCCCATATCGGATTTCAAGGCATTACGAGATTCCCTCTGGAAAAAAATGGATTCCCCTTACAAATTAGTTTAAACATGTTGCTGACATGAAATGATTACATGCAAAAGAAAACACGTTTTTCTCGAAATTATAGGTTTCTGGGTTGGTTTCCATGGCAACCAAATGCACCATTATCCTTTACATCCAATTTCATACCTTGTTTCAAAAACAATTTGGGCACGGGTTCCCCTTATTACCCAAGTAATACATATAGCTGCAATAAAAATACAACAATTTACAATTATCAACAGTAATTACGATTTTCTCAAAATTTTAAGTTTTTTGCATAGTTCCATGGCAACCATAGTTATTTTAAATTTCCCCATCCATTACAATCAATTTTAAACCCTCTTCCAAAAAAAATTTGGGCAGGGGTTCCTCTTATAATCTAAGTTATCCATATTGCTATAGTCAAAATACTATTATCAACAAAGCGATTATTTTCCCGAAATTTACATTTTTTGGTATGGTTTCCATGGCAACGGTTATTATTTTGAAACTTCCAATGCCGATGAAACCTTTCTTACATGACACTTACCTTTCTCATGAAGTTTCATGAAGCTAGTGGTAATAGTTCTTGAGAAAAAGCGAAAAAAATGGTGAAAAACTTTCCAAATTTCATTTTCCCATAGGGTTACTATAGGACGACCCCACCCCTTTTTGATACCCCAAAAGTACCCTTAATGGACCCTCTTTTGAAAAATTTTTGATGATTGCACATCTAGATACATGGGGCCAATAGAATGCCAAGTTTGAAACTTCTAGGTCTTTTGGTCTATGAGATCTGCTTCGGACAAGTTCATTGCGACGAGAAGAAAGAAAGATGGAAGAATAATAATAATAACAAGTAATAAATGTGTTCGCAAAGCGAAACACAAAAGTCGCCCAAACCTCCCATTGATCAGCATCCCGGCAAATTCGAACTCCCAAAATTAGTTCTACACTTTCTATACAACCAATATGTAAAATTTCAAGCAATTTGGGGCACATTTAATTTTCCCGCCTTTTTTCAGTTTCCATGGCAACGGCCGCCATTTTGAAAATTTTTGACCCGAAAATATGTTCTACACTTCTTGCACAGTGTCTCTGTTAATTTTCATGCAATTTGGATCACTTTCAATTTTCCCGCCTTTTTTTAGTTTCCATGGCAACGGCCGCCATTTTTGAAATTTCCAACCTCAAAACATGTTCTCCACTTCTTACACAACCTTCCTGTAAAATTTCATCCCATTTGGAGCACTTTTAATTTTCCCGCCTTTTTTCAGTTTCCATGGCAACGGCAGACATTTTGAAAATTTCAAGACCAAAAAGCACATCTCTGGATGGGGTTCCATCTTCCTATGAAGTTTGGTAAAGATCGGACCATCGATCTCCGAGAAATCAGGTGGACAAGTTCACGGCGGAAGAAAAGAGAGGAAGAATAATAATAACAAGTGATAACTGTGTTCGCAAGCGAAACACAAAAGTCTCCCAAACGAAACACAAAAGTCTCCCAAACGAACTCCCATATTGGACTTAAAGGCATTATGAGACTCCTTCAAGAAAAAAATTTGGGCAGGGATTCCCCTTATAACCTATGTAATACATATCTCAAAATTCCTCCTTTTTTATCAGAAAACCTGATTTTCCAAAAAAATATGTGTCTGGTTTGTTTCCATAGCAACAAAGTGCTCTTTTGTCCATTACATCAAATTTCAGACCCTTTCCAAAAAAATTGGGCAGGGGTTCCCCTTATAGGCTATGAAATATATATTTCTCAAAACTCCGTATTTTTTATCAGAAAACTCAATTTTTCAACAAAAAATCTGCTTCTGGTTTTCTTTCCATGGCAACAAAGTGATCTTTTGTCCATTGCAACCATTTTCAGACCCTTTCCAATAAAAAAAATTGGGCAGGGGTTCCCCTTATAACCTATTTAATACATAATTCTCAAAATTCCCTTATTTTATCAGAAAACTCAATTTTTCAACCAAAAATCTGTTTCTGGTTTTGTTTCCATGGCAACAAAGTGCCCTTATGTCCATTACATCCAATTTCAGACCCTTTCCCAAAAAAAATTTGGGCAGGGTCTCCCCTTATAAGCTATGTAATATATATTTCTCAAAATTCCTTATTTTTTATCAGAAAACTCAATTTTTCAACAAAAAATATGTTTCTAGTTTTCTTTCCATGGCAACAAAGTGCTCTTTTGTCCATTGCAACCAATTTCAGACCCTTTCCAAAAAAAGAAAATCGGGCAGGGGTTCCCCTTAGAAGCTATATAATATATATTTCTCAAAATTCCTTATTTTTTAATCAGAAAACTCAATTTTTCAACAAAAAATATCCTTTTGGTTTTCTTTCCATGGCAACCAAGTGCTCTTTTGTCCATTGCAACCAATTTGAGACCCTTTCCAAAAAAAAATTTGGGCAGGGGTTCCCCATAGAAGCTATGTAATATATATTTCTCAAAAATCATTATTTTTTATCTGAAAACTCAATTTTTCAACAAAAAATATCTTTTTGGTTTTCTTTCCATGGCAACCAAGTGCTCTTTTGTCCATTGCAGCCATTTTCAGACCCTTTCCCCCAAAAAAATTTAGCAGGGGTTCCCCTTATAATCTAAGAAATACATATTGCTGTAATTAAAATACTTTTATCAACAGAAACTACTATTTTCCCAAAATTTCCATTTTTTGGTATGGTTTCCATGGCAACGGTAGTTACTTTGAAATGTCCAATGCTGTGGAACCCTTCCTTACATGACCCTCAACTTTCCCGTGAAGTTTCATGGAGCTAGTGTTTCTAGTTTTTGAGAAACAGTGGAAAATATGATGAAAATCATTCAAAATTTCATTTTCCCATAGGGTTACTATAGGACTACCCCACCCCTTTTTAATACCCCCGAAAGTACCCTTAATGGACCCCCTTTAAAAATTTGTTGATGATTGCAAATCTAGATCCATAGGGCTAATTCGCTACCAAGTTTGAAACTTCTGGGTCCAATGGTTTCTGAGATCTGCTGCGGACAAGTTCATTAGGACGAGAATAAAGAAAGATGGAAGAATAACAAGTAATAACTGTGTTCGCAAGCGAAACACAAAAGTCTCCCAAACGAACTCCCATATCGGATTTCAAGGCATAACGAGACCCCCTCAAGAAAAAAAACTTGGTCAGGGGTTCCCCTTATAACCTATGTAATTCATAATTTTCAAAACACCCTTTTTTATCAGAAAACTTAATTTTCAAACAAAAAGCTATGTTTCTGTTTTTGTTTCCATGGCAAACAAGTGCTCTTTTGTCCATTACATTCAATTTCAGACCCTTTCCAAAAAAAAATTGGGCACGGGTTCCCCTTATAAGCTATGTAATACATATTTCTCAAAATTCCTCCTCTTTATCAGTAAACCCGATTTTTCATATAAAGATTTCTGGTTTTGTTTCCATGGCAACCAAATGCTCTTTTGTCCATAACACCCTATTTCAGACCTCTTTCCCAAAAAAAATTTGGGCAGGGGTTCCCCTTATAACCTATGTAATATTTCTCAAAATTCCTTTTTTTTCATAAAACTCAATTTTTCAACCAAAAACATACGTTTCTGTTTTTGTTTCTATGGCAAACCAGCGCTGTTTTGTCCATTACACCCCATTTCAGACCCTTTCCAAAAAAATTGGACATGGGTTCCCCTTATCAGCTATGTAATACATATTTCTCAAAATACCTTCTTTTTTATCAGAAAACCTGATTTTCCCCCCAAAAAAAAATTTGCTTTGGGTTTTGTTTCCATGGCAATCAAATGCTCTTTTGTCCATAACATCCAATTTCAGACCTCTTTCCAAAGAAAATTTGGGCAGGGGTTCCCCTTATAAGCTATTTGATACATATTTCTCAAAATTCCCTTTTTTTATCAGAAAACTCAATTTTTCAACAAAGAAATGTGGCGAAAGTGAAAAGAGAAACTCTTTCACAACCCTACTGTTTAGGGGGACTCAAAATGATTAATATTCCTGCTTATATCAAAGCACTAAAACTAACTTGGATTAGAAGATTTCTTAAATGTGAAAGGAAACTTTCTAAACTGCTAACATTTACAGAAAAACTTGATTTGAATAAAATATCTCTTATTGGTCCTGTTCATAAATTGAAAAATACCTTTTGGCAGGAAGTATTTGAAGCATGGAATGATTTTCAAGATAAACATAATCCAAGTTCTTGTTGTTTCTGGAATAATAATAATATTAAAATAGACTACAAAACAGTGTTTTACAAAAACTGGGCATTAAATGGGGTGTGGCTTGTAGACGATTTGGTTGATTCATCAGGAAATTTTTTAACGTTTACTGATTTCTGTGAAAGATATAATATCAAAACAAATTTTCTTACATATCAGGGCTTAATACATTCAGTTATGTCATATTTTAAATCATTAAACATTACAGTGAATGATCTTAGTAAGATACATGGACCACTTTTACCTGATAGAATCACAATATTTTTAAAATCTCACAAGGGTTCAAAAGACATGTACAATGTTTTAAATAATTCAAATTCAGAAATGAAGTGCGAGTCTCACTGGTCCCAAATACTCAACAATGACCTCAATTGGAAAAATATTCATGTCCTTCCCTTCCATATAACAAAAAACTCAAAATTGCAGTGGTTTCAATATCGCATAAATCACAGAATATTGGGGACAAATGATTTTTTACATAAAATTAAAATATCTCCAACAAATAAATGTATGTTTTGCTTGCAAGAGATTGAGACCATTGAACACATCTTTTGGTCATGTCAGAAAATAGAAAAACTCTGGGATGATCTGAAGTCATGGATATTTGAAAACACTGACATAGAATTACCTTTAAATGAAATCATTGTTCTGTTTGGAATACTGAAAAAATCAGACATGAATTATGTAAGAAATTTGATTATAATAATTACAAAATTTTATATATATAGAACAAAACTTTGCCAAGAAAATGTAAATTTTATTGCTTTAAAAAACTATTTAAGGGAAAATTTACTAGTCGAAAAAAATACATATCTCAATAGAAAATCATCAGAAGAGGCAAATATCTGCTGGAACCCCTGGCAATCTATTACATAAAATTATTTAAACGCTAACTTTTAAAGTAATGCATAAAGACATTAGATAGGAATGTTCTGTGTGGTGCGTGTAAGGTACAGGTATGGTAGGGAAAACAATTTTTTGTAAGTATATATATATATTTATATATATTTGTGTTGTGCACATCACGAATGGACTGTGAATTATAGTGTGCACAGCTTTTTCATATTAATATGTCATTATATTGTTTAGTACGTACATGTTATGAATGAAGTGTAAATGAAGCATCCTATTTGTGTTCTTTATGCATTTATTTTATTATCACTATTATTATTTTTTTTCTCTTTTTCTTTAATTAATCCCCCATGTGTTATCGGTGTATTCAAAAACAAAAAAATAATGCTTAATTAAAATGGCCTGACGTCAGAATGTTTCATTTCAAATTTTGTTCTTTTGAAACTTTTTTAGTTGTCTGCTTTTCATTTCTTTACTCTTTTTTATACTACTTAATGTTATAAAAATGGTTATTGATATCTGCATGTAAAAATTGTTTATGATAAAGCTTGCCAATAAATTCATTACAAAAAAAAAGAAATGTTTCTGGTTTTGTTTCCATGTCAGCAAAGTGCTCTCTTGTCCATTACATCCAATTTCAGACCCATTCCAAAAAAAAAAATGGACAGGGGTTCCCCTTATGAGCTATGTAATATATATTTCTCAAAATTCCTTATTTTTTATCAGAAAACTCAATTTTTCAACAAAAAATATGTTTCTGGTTTTGTTTCCATGTCAACAAAGTGCTCTTTTGTCAATTACATCAAATTTCAGACCCTTTCCAAAACAAATTTGGGCAGGGGTTCCCCTTATAAGCTATGTAATATATATTTCTCAAAATTCCTTATTTTTTATCAGCAAACTCAATTTTTCAACAAAAAATATGCTTCTGGTTTTGTTTCCATGTCAACAAAGTGCTCTTTTGTCCATTACATCATATTTCAGACCCTTTCCAAAAAAATTTGGGCAGGGGTTCTCCTTATAAGCTATGTAATATATATTTCTCAAAATTCCTTATTTTTTATCAGCAAACTCAATTTTTTAACAAAAAATATGTTTCTGGTTTTCTTTCCATGTCAACAAAGTGCTCTTTTGTCCATTACATCTAATTTCAGACCCTTTCCAAAAAAAATTGGGCAGGGGTTCCCCTTATAAGGTATGTAATATATATTTCTCAAAATTCCTTATTTTTTTATCATAAAACTAAATTTTTCAACAAAAAATATGCTTCTGGTTTTCTTTCCATGGCAACCAAGTGCTCTCTTGACCATTGCAAACAATTTCAGACCCTTTCCAAAAAAAAATTTGAGCAGGGGTTCCCCTTATAACCTTACTAATACATATAGCTGTAATAGAAATACAATTATCAACAAAAAGTACTATTTTCTCAAAATTTTTTGTTATGGTTTCCACGGCAATCATACTAATTTTCAAATAAGAAGTGCTGTTAAACTTTATCTAACAGCACATACAACCTTCCTATGAATTTTGAAGCAGCTAGTGTATATAGTTTTTGAGTTACAGTGAAAAAAATCAAAATTTTAATTTCCCCTAGACTTAACATAGGATGACCGCACCCCTTTTTGAGCCCCCAAATGTACCCTTTTATGACCCTCTTTCATAAAATTTTTGTTGATTGCACATCTAAATACATGGGGCTAATATCCTACAAAATTTGAAAGCTCTAAGTTTAATGGTCTCTGAGATCTGGTTCGGACAAGTTCATTGCGACGAGAAGAAAGAGAAAGAAGAATAATAACAAGTTATAACTGTGTTCGCAAGAGAAACACAAAAGTCGCCCAAACCTCCCATTGATCGTCATCCTAGCAATTTTCATTCTCAAAATTAGTTCTACACTTTCTATTCAACGATTCTATAAGATTTCGTGCATTTTGATAAACTTTGATTTTTCCCGCCTTTTTTACTTTCCATGGCAACAGCCGCCATTTTGAACATTTTTCACCTCAAAATATATTCTACACTTCTTACATAACGTTTCTGTAAATTTTCATGCAGTTTGGAGCACTTTTCATTTTCCCGCCTTTTTTCAGTTTCCATGGCAACGGCCGCCATATTGAAAATTTTCAACCTCAAAATATGTTATACACTTCCTACACAACCTTCCTATCAAATTTCATGCAATTTGGAGCACTTTAAATTTTCCCGCCCTTTTTCAGTTTCCATGGCAACGACGGCCATTTTGAAAATTCCAAGACCAAAAAGCACATCTTAACATGGGGTACCATCATCCTGTAAAGTTTGGTTAAGATTGGACCAATAGTCTCCGAGAAATCAGGTGGACAAGTTCATGGTTGGAAGAAAAAGAGGAATAACAAGTAATAACAGTGTTCGCAAAGCGAAACACAAAAGTCGCCCAAACCCCCCGTGGATCGCCATCCTAACAAATTTTTTATTCTTAAAATATGTTCTACACTTCATACACAACCTTCCTGTAAAATTTCATGCAATTTGGAGCACTTTTAATTTTCCCGCCTTTTTCAGTTTCCATGGCAACGGCGGCCATTTTGAAAACTTGAAAATTTCAAGACCAAAAAGCACATCTCTGGATGGGGTTCCATCTTCCTATGAAGTTTGCTTAAGATTGGACCATTGGTCTCCGAGAAATCAGGTGGACAAGTTCACGGCGGAAGAAAAGAGAGGAA
>MJUU01053371.1:55132-102315 GCA_002080025.1 Modiolus philippinarum
AGTCTGCTTCTTGAGAAATGTGTGTGCTGGTGTTCTTCAATCAAATTGTACAAAGGGTTCACCTGGATGTAAATAAATATAAAACATCTAATACAACTCTGGAACCCCTCAAATAAATTACAAATCATCGCCCTCCCCCTTTTCTTGATATAAACTACTGGTCCAATAGCAATGACAACACGCCCTTTTAATTGTATATGAATAATATGTAAAAGTGGGTTACTGATATGACATATGATATGAGAATAAAACAATTCCAAGGCATTATCTTTTGTTTCAAGAAATCCCCCGACTTACGATTAAACATCAGATTTATTAATACCCCTTTGTTCAGTTTCTGTAACTAAACTATTTCCTGCGAACTAAAGCGATAATATGTTACATCCTCAATTAAACATCATTAATTGTTACATGTGTTGTGATCACAATACGTCGTATTTTTCCCTAAACATCAATGACACAAGCTCATTTATGCTTGATTATTCGTGTACTGATAAAAAAAAATCAGTTTACTAAAGCTGACTATTTTTTGTAGATAAATTGAATTTCTAAGAGAGAACAAAACTACAAACTTAAGAAAAAAAATATTAGACAAGTTGCAAGATGTATTAAAGTAAAAAATTGCTACAAGAAATCTATAGTTCCAATGATAGAGGGTCTCATTGGGGTCTAAGCGTGACACGGGATCGACCGTTTTCTGTAAGCGTGACTCGTGAAGGTCAAATTATTGCGCGTGAAAACGGGAAACGAAGCAGAGCGGGATACGTGAATTAGATAAAAATGGTTCGGGAATTCGGGAAAATGATTATTTTACTAAGCGGGAATTTCAGTTTTTCTTTATCAAAAACTTTAATGTATGTACGATTTACAATGAGTGACGTTCTGCAAGATTCCTTTTAATCTACAACTGGATCCTATTGTTTTGTATCAGAAAATATATATAAACCGGTGAAATATTGGATGGCCAGTACTCAAATCCATAAAGATGTGAGAAGTATTCTTGGAACCTGCTCGTACTATCACATGTATGTGAAAGGCTTTTCAGAAATAGCCAGACTCATTCATAAGTTGAAAGAACAGGGCGAAAATATTTAATGTCACGAGAGTGTCAGGTGACAAACTTAAAAAGTGTCTTGTGTAGGCTCAAATCTTCGGATACCCAGTGGATACCAGCAAAACGTAAATATCAGACACCGAAGCCAGCTCCTTTGGAATAAGAGCTGAATTATCTCAAATACAGGATGACAAAAAGACCATGACAGCTTATACTGACAAGCTTGCCGGAATACACAAGAACGCAGTTATGGCATTTCTAGATGGAGTGCCGTTCCTTTACCTGGTTTACCTGGTGTCGAGATCAATATAGCTAACTAGCCTCTAAGACCGTCGTCTGTACTAGCTTCTGGTCCTTAAATCAAGTACAAACTTTATTTCTAAGGGATCGACCATTTAACTTGAAAGGGGGCTATGGTTTTTTTTCTAAAAAAATATTTTGGATCAGATTTTAAGTGAACAAAATATTTTGGCTACCAAAATGATGACAAAAGATTTTCTGAAGGTGGCTTTCTGCCCAAAAAATAATGTTAATTTTGAAAAAAAATATTTTGTTGATACACGTGCAAAAAATAAATAATTTTTTTTTCTGTCCAGAAAAAAAAACCCAAAAACCATACCCCCCTCCCTTTCAGGTTAAATGGTCAGTCCCCAAGTCTTTCCAGTGTTTATTCAGCTGACTCTTAAAAATGTTCACACTTTTTGCCTCTACGACTTCAGTTGGCAAGCTGTTCCAGGCATCTATCACTCTTTGAGTAAAGCTATATTTTCTAATGTTGGTTCGACTATATCTCTTGTAGATTTTTTTGCTGTTTATGTTGGTTCTACTATATCTCTTGTAGATTTATTTGCTGTGTCTTCTTGTGATTGACTCTTTCATTGGAAAAAAGTTTGCATTTTCGATTTTGTTAGGATAGATCATGGTGCCCTTGACTGGCTTTAAAATTTCAAGAACCTTGGAGGCCTTATTGTGTCTCAGTATGCATTCACTCAGAATAAAGAGAAGTCTAAAATTGTAAAAATTCGGCACTGAAATTTTGTATGCTAATACGTTTGATGGCTTTAGAATCGGCTTTCCGTCATGTTCATCGTGTCTGAGTTTTGTCCAACTTACCAACAGCTAGGTATTAAGTTTAACATTAATTTCAAATGCAAAAACATTCAAAAGCCTTCTCTTCTTAGCGTTAACTGCTTACTTGGCTTACACAATCAAAATAACATTTTATCCCCCCCCCCCAAAAAAAAAAGAAACGTATCACTGTTTACATGTTACTTTATTTTCTAAAAACTGAATGAGCGTGATCTGGAAAAACACAAAAATGGTTAGCGGGATACGGGAATTTAACAAAACGTTAAGCGGGATCCGGGATCAGAACCCCCAATGAGACCCCCATGATACACGACATCGATAAAGATTTTCAAGGTTATTGTGAATTCGTCTTTGTGGGAACTTGACTTCTGTTCTTTTCATTGCACAGATTTAGTCCCCGGACCGAAGATTTTAAAAAATGTTTCGCTGTACTCAAAGGTAGAACAGCAATATTTTTAGGTATTCGCAGACAAAAATACTTATATTTTAACATCCCATCAGGTGATTTAACGATTTCCCGTGCAGGAAGATTCTATTGGCTGGTGAAGTTATGTGACGTCATTTTTTCGCATTATTTTCTAAGTCTGAAATAAATTGTCATTAAAGTCATCATAAAATGTTTTAAACATTTAAAGTTAATCACATTTCATAATTTGATAAGCCAAAATTTACGTTTCCACATAAATTATCGATATAAATCGATTTTTTTGTCTCCGAAAGTGTTGTCTGAAGACCTTCAGGAATTGAAGTATTTAGTAATGGAGTATGTCTATATAAATACTCTATTATGATGATTTTCATTTTGATTCGTCATATTTCTGTTGAAATTGATGTATATTATACAAAAAATACAAATATTCCATTTACAGCAACATATACAAAAATGAAGTTTCATCATAGAATCAAATAGTCTACTCCAGGTTCTTGAGAACTGATAATTTATCTATCTATGAAATGATTAACTCGTCTTTAGGAAGTCGTTTTCCTGTCATTTCAACACTTCTATTATCATATTAAGAGGCCTTTCTATCGAAATAGAACAGCTTTTCGTCCTTGCGTCTTTTTTCCGTATGTGATTCAGGAGATTAGGTTTGTTTGTTTTTCGTCACATATTTTGTTAAACATCTTAAATATGATCTTATTCAAACATTAAACAGTTTTATATCGGTCTAAGTTCTAAAAGTTACTGCTGTGAATATATATTTTAATATTTATTTACCAAAAAGGGTTGTTTTTTAAATACCAGGGCAAATTGGTTAAAGCTGCTTCTGAGAAAATCAGAATGGGGTCTACAGTCGGCTACAATTTTGTAGTCTTCGAAATATTGCTTAGTAAGCCCTACATAAAATAAGCAACCACGCCCAAATAGACGGGATGTTCCTGCGCGGGAAGGCCAAGGAAGATGGGGTGGGCCATAGTCTTCCAGAAGGTGTACAGATCGTGTAGGAGTTTAATGACAATACATAAACGATCGGGCATGGTGTAGGATTTAATTTTTGGAACTTTGTCGTATCTCATTCAATAAAATGCTGATCGAAATGTATTTTGTTTTGCATTAATTTATCAATTGATAATATGTTTGATTTGCTATTTCTCAATGACAATGCAGTGTGCAGTTTAAGCCGAAGTAGCTCATTTTACTAGGCTCTGTTTATTGAGTCGAAGCAATTCATTTTCTTTACTTTTTTTTTCATTGGTTGGTTGTAATTGCTAATTTTGTCCTGTTTTGTTTGATCAGGTTTCATGTTTCTGTGATGTTTTGCCCAAAACAAAACTGTTCGAAGTAATGGATTCCTCAGATAGATTAGAGGTTAAATATAAACTCTTGCAACTTTCGACAAAGAAGCAACATGTTGTATAAAAATGTGGATTCAGTTGTGTCGTGGGGTCTGCCCGTCGAGAAAGTACAATCGTTTGTACAAAGTAGGACATTTCTACTGTACTAAAATAACCTAATGACAGAATCAACAGCGATCAAGATGATTCATTTCACTGGAAACTGTGAAAAATCATTTAAAAACAAAATTTACCTGATGCAGAACTTCAAAGTCACGGTGTATGCTATAAATTTTTTCCCAAGCAATTGAAAAAGATCAAATCAAAATGTACGAGCAACACATCGTCAAATGTCTGGCTTAGACAAAAGCCAAATATACCTGATGATCCTTCTACTCGATTTTCTGCTGCAAACTTTGTGTTTATTCAGTACCATCTCCGGCATTGTGGCTATAAACAGAGACCCCATTAGTAAAGCTATAAACCGGTTGTTTTATGAAAAGTATGTGTAAGTGCTAAAAAGTGCGGCGATTTGGTTGTTGTTGGTGCTCAGTACGACAGCAATGTACCACTGTATCCGGGAGAAGCATCAAATCGAAATCTTGTGACAAATATCTTCAGACTCGATCCACACCAAGACGCATTTTACAATTTAGATTCTAAAATTGATGAACTATTATTCCACGAAGGCGCGATGTTTGAACTTCTACAGATTCTTGATAAATATAAACAATATTTTAATGTTTTCATTAGGATGATGTCGATAGTCCAGATTATCCATCTCATTGACTAAAAGAAATGCTAAAAAGCCATATTCAAAGCACAGTCTAGTAGTAGCCAGAGCGTCATACTCATGGCAAATACAGCAATTGAAGCGCTTATTTCCACTGTCGTATTCCAAGCACAGGGCTTCAAACCAAATAAATGTGAGCTTTGTCGGACAAAGTCAAAACCCGTGTATTTTTTGAGGCCACGGCTATTGTAAGCACTGATATCAAAAGTACTCCTAAAGAATTGTATTGTAGCAGTGATAGTGGAGAAGCGGATACATGAATGATTTTTCATGCCTCAGCTGCTGCATCATCTGGATTTCAACGCATTATTGCCAATTATTCACGTAAGTTTTGATATTTGTTTTGAGATTTGGTTGCATTTGTCTAAAGGTCGGCGAAGGTACCAGCCCATATCATTGCGGGTACGCTTGAACTAAACTTGTATGAAGCTCTGTATGCCTTTCATGCTATTACTGGTTGTGATTCAACAAGTTGCCTTGTAAAACAAGGAAAGGTCAGACCTTGCGAACTGTTTAAATCAAATCTATCGACATTTTGTTCTCTCGTCGAGCTGTCTATACTTCCCTTAGATGAGATCACAGATAACTTGAAACAGTATGCCCTACGTATTTACATCGGATCTCCAACGATTGTAAGTTGAAACCAAATGCTGTAAAAACTATTTGCAAAAAGGGTGTCAAAAAATGAGCTATCCCAAACCCAGAGCGCTATTTTGCAGCAATTCAAACGAGAAGAATACCAAACTTTAATTTGGCTATCTTCGTTGCAGCCGAATCCTGCAATACCAGATGGCTGAGAGGGGAGAGAAAAATGTACCGGTAAGAAAAGCCATCTGGAGGGAAAATCAAAAGCACAGAAGAGCTAATTTGTGAACATAGGCCATACGATTGAGGATTAAGGAGGAAGTGATGATGGATTACCATTTTATGACGATTGACCCAATGCCTTAACAAAATCACAGAAATGGTCAAGTGTGGTTTCAAATCTTCAAATTGTGCTCTTCTGTGTTCTTTGAAGCAAATTAATTACGTTGTACTGAAGCTTGTTTGTGTGAAGGTGGCGAGAATTGTCACAACATTTTCGAGAACAATGTTGTCGGTGGTAACAATTTTTCTTCTGATGAAGAATCAGACAATCTAGCATGGTTAATGTTTCACAGTTACGGGTTAATATTGATTTATTGCGATCCTTTGGTTATGTTGTAAATATGAACTTAGTTTTCCGTAATTTTGTAAATACTATGTATGTTATCAATATTTTTATTGGGTTGCGCAATATAACGCATGCAGACTATATCTCTATTTTACGAATATGCATATATAATTTATTATCTCCCTTGCGGACTGTCACCCTGACATGGTGCGGGAGCTTGAGGTACCCTTTTACCATATAGACGAATTCGGATTGAATTTAACATTCAAGTAGATATTATCATGCCATTGTGGTCACGCATTAGAGGACAGGCCTTTTTTACCATGTACATAGTTCTCTTTGTTTTTGTATCTTCTGTTTGATTTTACGTATTTAAATCAGGTTTTTTGCTTTGTTTTAGTTTGTTTAATGTTTGTTTTGTATTATTTGGCAATACAGTTGCTTGTATCAACTAACATTGCATTTAAAAAATAAAAACAACACAAGATTTTGATATTTTTGCTTTGAATGAGCTTAAAACGCGCCACGAGCTCACTTCCGGTTGTCATTGATACAAAAATACGATACTCGTGTACAGGTGAATCCCTTTCTTAAACGTATAACATGTTATAAGAACATGATTTTTGTTTCCTTTTGATTTATATAGAGTTTTCAACTGTGAGGTAAATTTTCTGAAATCATGGGCGCCAATTTAAAAATGGCGCCTTCGACACCTTTGCACGGGAAATCGGAAAATCACCTGATGGTTTCATATACTAAAAATGTATGAATATCTGTTGCAACAAAAAATTGCTGTTATACCGATGAGTACAGCGAACTCATTTTCCAGGGCAGATATGCTGTTCGGTCCGGGGACTAATTTTCCTCCGAACCATATACAAACGTATTCTGCTATAATTAATTAATCCTAATGAAAGGTTTTAGCAACCTGTGAGGCATATGCTTTAAACAATGAAATATAAATAGGTTATATTTCAGAAAATATACAGTAGGGGCGAAGAAATTTGTTACAGCTTAATACACCGTTTTCTCTTTTTATGTGCAGTTACAGCTTAATACACCGTTTTCTCTTTTTAGGTGCAACAATTATAAAGGTTATAATATTTTCTTATTATTTCCAAACCCACTTGTACATCCAATCATGTTTCTATTGACCTTTAAATAAAATGTGAATTTCATAGGAATGCTTTCTTAAAATACTTAGATATGACCAAGCTATCGAAATTACCGAATGCATTTCCATAGTAATGCAACATTTGCATCATTTGTGCAAACACAGGGGCAAAATTTTGCTTTTTTTAAAAAAAATCCTGCAATAAACCACTTTAAACTCGACTAACGACCACGAAAAAGTGTCTGTTAACTGCAGGCTACCATTATTTGACTGGTATCCTAAGCTAAAAGATACAGTGATACGTTGACAAGTTGATGGAACCAGGATGGACTATTAATAACAATCCAAACAACAAATGCATTTAAATGTTTACAAAAATGATACGACACTAGAAATGAAACAACCCCCTCCCCCTTGTTTCAATTATCGATATGAAAATGAACTTTTATACCTACACCAAAAAATAAGTGATGGGGGACAAGATATTTCTGTCCCATGCATCCTTATAAATGAGTAAATCGTGAAAGAAAATTAATGAGTTGAATAAACAATGAATGGATATGGAGTAAATGCACATGAAACAACGTCTCTAGAAACAAAGCAATGAAACAACGCTTTTATTGTTGTTCTAATTCTTGAAGTTATCATGAGGCCTTTAACAGTGAGCTTTGCGCATCCCCCATAGAAATTCAAGGCAGTCCCTAGCACCAGCTTGAGCGGAATTCATTGCCAGATGTCAAACAACACTTCAACCATGTCTAAAATGGTCATTGATGCGGGGTTGTCAACGAACATAAATTAAACTGGCAAAGTGCTCTTACAATCATTGTCATTAGTTGCCTTACAAAGCATTAGTGTCACTATCTATCGGACGATTACACGATATAGACAAACAAAGGACAATCATCAAGTCAATTGTACGAAAACTTAGCATTATAAAAGAGTGAGACGTAGGCACTATGAACACGTGGTCGGAATAATATTTGGAAATTACAAAAAAGAAAAAAATGCAAAAAAAATTTGAAAGTTTGATAGTCAATCCATATGAGAAAATTTATTCAAGAACAAGTACACTATACCTGAAATATATAAAGAGCAGACATCTCTCGCACAGGGAATCTTTTTACGGACTCAAAGTCGCAGAAGAGACGGATATAGAATAAATGCATTTGAGTACAAACACATCAAAACAAAACAAATTTTAGTTTTGTTTGTCACATAGTACTTAAACACAACGAGAAACATATGAAGATAAGCTGCAAATAAAATGTTCCTGAAATCTGGCCATTGTTTTTCGTTTCTGTTTTAGGGTTGATAATAAATGCGGCCGATTTAAAGTATATGGAAAGGTCAATCAGAGAACATTTTTCCGATACAAGACATCATAACCCACAACACAGAGCCTACAAGGAGCAAGCAAGACAATTTATTTACAGTGAATTTGAACGTTATGGTTTAGCCACAGAATATCATACCTTCCAAGATAAAGACGTATCACCAGGGGTAACGGCTTTAATTTAGATATAGTGTTTTGTGAGTAAAACTGCAAGGGAGTATCGGTGTATTATCTAGAAAGATAGAACTGTCACGTCTGGTTAGATATGGATGAATTTCACTAAAAAGAAGTTCGCAAACACTCGAAATAGGGAGATGTCATATTTTAATTTGCTTGTTCAACACTCTTGATCGGGATGAACATATTTTTCGAAGTTGTGTGTTTCATTTGAGTATGTGTATGCTACGCTGAGCATTTTTCTCCTCCTTTTTTTTCTTTTCTTACTCAAATCTAGTGATATTTGTATGATAAGTTAAGAGTTTAAAAGTCTATTGAGCCATGTTTCATTTTTATCAGGACGAGAACATAATAACCAAATTAAGAATTATTGTAAAAGAAGAAAGATATAAAGGAGGAAGGGACAATTGGAGCAACGAGTTTTGATTGCCACTAAAAATGGGAGAAATTAGCTATACGACCCCATGTGAGCTGCACTTGTACGAAATATAGGTATTCTGTATTGGCGTGACGTTTCTCCATACAGTTTGTCTACAGTATAGTTTCGTATTATGACATGGCTATCCCGCACAGACAGGGCATGCACCCCTATCCACCACCTATGGGAACGCACCCGACAGCTCTGTCGACGGATCCCCCGAAAACCTTTTCAAGTACCGGGGACATTTATTTTAGGTGCCGTATTAAAGTTTGTGCCTTCTATTCGTTCTTGTCGTTGGAAGCTCATAACATGATCAATGTTACTAATAATAGAAGTTAACTATCTGTTTATACTTTTATGAAAATGTTTCGGAAGTATGATTGCATTTTTACATTTGCTGAATGCATTCTCATTATTTTTGTATTTGCAGGAGTATTGTTTTCTATTTGAATGAAAAGTTTAAAATATCTTTTTTACATTTATCTTGATCAAATATACAGACCAGTTAAGGTCAGCGATTCAATAAACCTTAGATATTATATTATTTTCCAAATTATAAATACGGGTCATTGCCAGGGAAGACATAACTGCGTTGTTCGATGCATTAGCTATTTGGGGACAAAAATTTAAAGATTAGTGTCAAATAGATCTATTGTCTAAGGGAAGACGATCTGAAAGAATTTACAACAACATGACTGACTTGCGACATTACATAAGTTATTAATATAGGATGGGAAAATCGTTGCTCTTAGTGTATTATTTCCTATCAAGACAACAGCAGTATAATATCAAAGCAAAAGAGCACAAGTAGATTACATAAATCAAAGTCCACAGACGAGGCAAAAGGAGAACACCAGTACACCGAAGACCAAAGACACGATACACCCACAAAACAAACAATCATCAGCTATATAACACTTTATACTAAAGCACTCAAAGACTCGCAAACAAGAAAAAAAAAGAGTGGTTTCAGGTGCTTCGGAAGGAAAAGTTCTTTTATATTTTACAAAGATGTATAAAAATAAATGCCATTTTGCATTTTCTGTGAAGATTGAAGATTAAAGATTGAAATTTTTAATTTATCTTATTACGTATCCAGTGAATTTTTTCACATCATTTTTTCCACAATGATATGTTGTTGTTGTCCACTTCAAATGGTTGGTATTGAAAATCAGACTGCAAAATACAGGTATGCAGACATTCATGCTCATTTTTTACTCTTCTTTTACTTTGGCATTTGTTTCAGTTGGAAAGAAATATAATCTCGAAAGTTCGTTTTTTTCTTTCTTTCTTGACAATCAAAATTGAGTATTATATGTTATATACTTTTAAGGACACCTTTCACACAGTTATTGGTGTTTTAAATGGAACAAGATTTGGAACAGCTGAAGATAAGATTGTAGGTGTCGCTGCACACTATGACACTGTAGACAACACAAAAGGTATATTTATTTCTTTATTTCTAGTTTGTGATGAATATCGGCTCTTGGTTTGTTGGAAGCATATTGGTACAAAACACATCTTGGTACAAAACACATCCTGGTACAAATGTACCCATCTCATTAGATTGTGAAAGCGTTGTACCATGGGTTTTCCTTGTGATAAAGGAGTACGAGTGTCAGAAATTTTGTAATAAGAATTAAAATGCTGACCTTTTGTTTTTAAGAACTTTGCTAATGGTACAACATAAGGAAAAAAAAATTAAAATCCATGTCGGAATTTTTGAGATTTAAGACGTCAAAATTTTGGCGAGAAACAGTTCTCTCTTGAGTTTTCCCTCAATTTTCATCTCCTGTTTATATGCCGTAAAAATATGAAAATATAATTGGAAGTTGATACAATTTATACACTGTCTATTTTATGCATCTTAACTGAGCTATGACCAAGGGAATGTGATACATGTGCAAAAACAATTAACCCTGTTTAAATGGATAAACCCCGAGGATATCGAATGCTTCTGAAATCTGACCCTCATATCACAGTAACCTCAGTATTTTGTTATACCTTTAAGTAATATCTGACATAAAACCTTTTGAACCCAAACAAAGTACTAAACCTAAATCAAATTGCATGAAATCGGTAAAGATTAAGGATGTTACTAAAGTGCCAACCTTGACAACTAAAGTGGGACATTTGTTTGCCTATATCTATATATCATATGAGTTTAAATGAGAATAATAGGCAACGTTGAAACGTACAGGTTAATGACCACTGAGACCAACTCCAGAATTAACCCGTTACCTTCGTTTTTATTCGTAGGCATTGAAATTGTACTACCCTTCAGAACCACTGTCCAACGGCTTCGCCTCAGGATGGATGCAAAGAAGTGCTTCAGGGGGGTTCAGTCTCAACTCCAATTTACCAATTAAGACATCTGCACTTGCGATTCCTTAACGAATATATATGAGTACTTTGCTTTAGTTACGAATGATTTGTTGGTAGATACGAGTATTGTATGAATGTTAGAAATTTAAGATGGTGGCAAATGTTAAAATTTGACAATTAAGTGACGTTTTCTTTAGTATTCCTGTATTTTTTAAAAGTCTTATGAATTTTAGGGATTTTTCAGGCATCGTAAGGAAGATTGTGTATGTGTGAAGATTTCTATTGTAGGTGTCGACGACAATGGTGCAGGAGTGGCAGCTTTATTGGATATTGTCAGGCAAATCAGTGATATGTCCAACACAAAGAGAAAAAATACAATCGTTTTTATTTCGTTTGACCTTGAAGAATATGGAGGTATTTTGGTCAGTCTAGTTTTTTATGTTTCCTGGAAAGAATTTTTAGGGACCTTCGTCAACTTGCATCTCAAATGGCAACAGATTTTAACGAGTTAAGGAAAGGACATTATTTTGCAGGAAGGTCTTTTTTAGAAATACAACATATTATTATCTTTTGTCTAAAAAGAATATCCATTTTCTCAACCAAAACAAAAAAACAAATGGACTTGTGCAGCTTGGTTTTTGTAAATGTTTCTTTCCTGGTACGACTTCCTTTAAAGTTTACTTCCTTGAATAACTTTTTTAAAGTCTACTCTTTTCTCTGGACTTTTCGGGACTTAATAAGTACTTATTTCTCACTTAGAAACGTTACGTCCCTGCAGAGTTTTTGGTGCTTTTGGACTCTTGGAATACTCGTTCAGTATTGTTTATATCATGGTACAAATTTTGCAGGTCTTTCTGGAAGTAAACACTTCGTTGCTTCCTGGTGGCCCGAATGGATTGCAACTTATTATGGAAAGACACCAACTCTGACTGGAGTCATAGTGATGGATACTCTAATGGAATACAATACCTCTCGGAATTCACAAACCATACCACATGGTTCACTTGATATTGTAAGTTATTTGAGACCCATACCTTCTTCATAAACTATACCAAAAGGTTCACTTGATATTGATATCTAGAAAAGACAGAATTTCTTTCATTCATGAAAAATGTACCGATCTTTGATTAGCTCTAATGTAAGAAGTTATTATTCCACAAGGTTCACTTGATATGTACGCTATGGGGGTTAACAAAATTACAGAAAAGAACTGTCATGAGCCAAAGTCCAAGAGGCAAAAACACAAAACAGGTGGAAATTCGCCAGAAATTTATAGACCGCAAGAGTTCTGACCCGGCAAAGGCATTTCAAAAGAAATGGCTTGTTTAATCAAGTTTTGTGGCCCGCCAAATCTCCCCTTCCATTGCGGTAGTGTCCAGTAGGAATTCAACAGTAATTGCCGTCGAAAGGCGTCTGATATTAGAAATTTTCATCCCAGTATTAAGTAAAATAAGAATCCTGCTCGGAAGGAAACCCCAAACTCCTTCACAAGGGACTACTGGCCCCAAAAAGAACCCCTCAATGACCGCATGAGACGAAATTTTCCGAGGCCCAGATTAATAAAACGTCACCAAAGACAACCATGTCCAACGAGAAAATCTGCACAACCTGTGCCAGCTCTTGTTTAACGAATCAATTGTGAAACAAACACTCAGTAAGCAGGAGAAGTTCGAATACCACTGTCCATGCCAAAGAAACTAAATATTTTGAAACCAAAATCGCCCCTCCTGTCGTAAACTCTAGTACTGAGATGACCACTCTCTTCATACTCAACTCGATATGCAAGTCCAAAAAGATATAGATCTAGTGTTATCTGTCGTTCCCCTAACCTCCAGTTCCGGAGGATACACCGATACGACCCATTCAGGAAAAGATGCGCTATCAATTGAAAGAACATCATCAACAAGGGGAGAAATCTTTCGCCACATGTTCATATATATATGGCTCATTGGATTTTGATAAAAGTTACTTAGTTGTAGTATACTATGAAGGATGTTGATGTTGGAACATGGTTCAATATGTGAAAGGGCAGATGATTGTTCATTTTAAATATATTAATATAAAAAACCGAGAAGTTGTAGTGCATATCTCCTAGACATTGGATTTCAATAAAATCTTATACATTTATAGTTAACCACCCGCAAATGTGCATGAAGATATTGTTATCATTCAAAATTTGGAAGTGGAAATAATTTTTCGACTTACATATTCATTACTGAAAAGAAGGAGAAACCTTGTCGGCAAATACCCTCCTAAATCAGTGAAATGCACCATAATTATAGTATTCTACCTGAAAATTTTGTGACGGCATATTTGATGCTCTACAAGGTTGAACAGAGATAATTCTCCAATTTGTATATTTTTGCATGAAAGAAGAGATAGATTTACTGTTAACTCATTTTGGTTTTGCTTCAATATTGCATGTTTATAAAACTTTAGGGCTTCATGCTAGGAATAGTTTAAATAAAAGACTTCATTTAAGACTCCTTTATTGTTTATAGTTTAACAGGACTTTTCCAGAGGCAACTGCCAGTATATCTTCAGACAATTTTGAAGGGGATTTTCTTTCTTTAATATACCGACAACCAACAGCTGACTTCAATCTAACACAAGAATTCCATACAGCATGGACAAACACAGGAAAAACCAAATATGAGCTGGAACTTTTTGGTCTACCATTTACATCCATGGAACATCTGCCAATGTTGCAGCAATATTTATTCAGTCATTTTCTCAGGAGTGATCATACCAGTTTTTGGAGAAATAATCTTACAGCTTTGTTTTTGACTGATACAGGTATATTATTTCAAATACACACCATCGTCATATAAAGTAGTAATTCATTTTTCTGTGTGAGTACTTTTATTTTGTTTAATCATCTTCTTTTATAAGTGCTCCAATTTCAAGAATATAGAGAATGACATATTTATTTTATTTTGAAATCTCCTGTTTTCGATTTACACAACGAAACTATTTTACAAACCTAGTTTGCTAAAAGATATTTATTTTCTAATCTTTTTCAGCAAATTTCCGAGGTGACATGATAAAATGCTACCACAATCCATGTGATGACCTTGAAACAATGTTAACGGATGACAATATTGAGTTTCTTGGCAAAACAGCAGACGCAATAACCAAGACAATCCATAAATTATCCGAACCTTCTACTGGTAAGTTCATGAGTATCTCCCTCATGCAAAGCTCTGTCCTTAGCTGATTTTGGCTTTACATTTAGATCATATTGGTTATTTGCTCTCTATCAGTTTTTAAACATCTTTGAGTTTATGGTCTTCCAAACATTTAGATTTTATCTGCACTGAAGAGACATAAGTTGTCGAAATGCGCATATGCAGAATTTAAATTTATAGTAACTTCGGTATTTAGTAATTCACTTCATACAATGCATTGTACATTCCAGTGTCTTTTGGAAATGTCGAAATTGCGGGTTGTTATTTTGGAGATTTTGTTGGACAGACATTTTGCGATGGGGTAATTTTCCTGCTCAGGTTTTGCATATTGAAATCCAAAACCATACTATTTTTCAGGACATTTTTCGTTGATTTTTCTAGATCGCAAACATAGTGAAAATTACCCCCACACCGAAATTTCTGCTTTTACAGAAAGGACTGCTTTTACAGAAAGGACTGCTTTTACAGAAAAGGACTAGAACAAATGAAACTTATAGATTTTTGCAGATAATTTGCAGAATTGTATCATATACTGGATATTGGTATCATAGCTACGGTATCAAAAGAGGAAAAATATTTTACATCATGTTAATTGTCATTAGAGACGTCCGGATAAGCTACTTTACTTAACGTACTTTAACTTAACCAACTTAACAAACGTAAGGCACGAGTTATCTCGTTTTTTTTTAATTTAAGAGATTTTTTCATGATTCAAATTCTAAAAGTGTAGGTTAAAGGAATCCATATTAAACAGGCAAATAATTGGAATTTTATTCACAATACTTTAGTATCTTTTGATAGCTATTAACATATTGCAATAAATAGTATATATATGTTTAAAAAGAATCAGAGTTTGCCTTTATTACACATACATAAATGATAAAATTTACTTTTTATGAACACATACATACACAAGCTGCAAAACCTTATTAATAAAATATAATTTTTTATGGCTGTTCATGACCAAAAAAATATTTTCTTTGGAATTCAAGAATACGGTACTTTCGAAAAATTTGAACTATTGAGTAATTGAAGACAGAAATGAGTCAACCTTGAACCTCAGATATCAAAAGCTGTTATAAGGCTGTATTTCTGACCAATTGAATATATAAATACTGATATCCCTCCCTCGTCATATGTGACAATGGATTTACTACGAAAAACACTCGGAGGGTTACAAAATAGATTAAACAATAGTGTACACATAGCTCAACAGTTATATATTAATATTTACTGGTATTATTTGTGTGTATGTTTTTTTATATAATGGAAGAACTTTTCGGTGACAAACAAGACCTGAAATTCCATTATTGTAGGTCATTTTCTGGGATTAAGGGATAAGAACTCCTCCTACACTTTTCAACTGTGCACCTGAAACAATATTTTTTAGAATACCTTAGTAACATAATTATAATTGAAATTTTAATTGCAAAACTGATGATGTCATTTAGTCGTATCTTCATTTCAGTGTTACCATTGCATTTTCGAATTTATCTTTTAAGTTTTGTGTTACACGGGAATTTATCGTTAATCAACAGGACTTTACTACTAAAAGGTTTCATTTTCGAAAACATATATATACATTGCTGCAGAATGATTAGTACTGTATTTATATTATTTTTTTTCCAAGATAAAGAATGACAGTTCGAATTTGTTATATAAAAGAGGATATATGCGAACAAAAGTGGGCTTAATGAAGACCAAGAACTGAATGATTCAATTCCTGCTTCGATTACACCTACATGTAGCACAAATCGAAACACATGCATCATTATATCTCGTTTCGTGTCCGTTTGTTTGTTCAGTCGTCTAATACGTCATCTCCATTGTTACATCCTAAACTGTCAGGCATATCTTATACACCAAATTGCATTACATGTATGTGGATTTTTTTCTGATATCATAACTATATCGCGATTGCTGCCTATGTAATTTCCTGCACATGTACGTTGCAAGTAAACACTTTGGAAACATTAAGACAAATTAAATTGTGGGTTTTATGTAAATATATTTCATATACCCGATAAATGTCCCGTATCTGTAACAATTCTATTTGAGGTATAGATAAAATAATACTTACAGTCGGTGATAACAGCACCAATGAAAAAACA
This sequence comes from Modiolus philippinarum, assembly GCA_002080025.1. NCBI lineage: Eukaryota > Metazoa > Mollusca > Bivalvia > Mytilida > Modiolidae > Modiolus > Modiolus philippinarum. The sequence goes on from MJUU01053371.1 coordinate 71,670, forward strand.
CCAATAACTCATTTAATTAATATACACTCAAAATTCAAGTGGAATAGGTCAAAAGGATATTTAAAATCGCCGAAAATTGAGTCCTGCATATGACCGTAACAAATGCACCTATCATTTTTGTTCCGTTTGGTGCCACCACTGCACTCTCAGTTTCATGGTACCGGCTAAATTCACAAAGAAACAATTTTGAAGCATGCATGAAGCGGTCAGATTCCTGCAATCAACCTAATAGTACAATAGCGACGTAAAAAGGGAAAAGCATGAGGGTTAAATCCATTTGTTACTACGATGAATAGTAAAAAATCGGTCAACTAAAAGTCAAAATTTCGGCATACTTTTTCAGTGACATAGTTTGGCACCGAATCACATTAACAATGCTACAATTTAATTAATTATCAATTTTAATTCAGAACTATAATTTGTATTAGCATATTTTTTTTATAAAAGGCACAGGATAATGGGCTGTCCAGGGGTAATAGCTTAGATGGCCGATACTAGCGCTAGTGCTTCTCTTGTGTTCCCGAATCCTGCACTATAGTTTTAAGATCACCAATTTCGAAACTAAAACATTGTTATCTTTTGCCATGATTTTCCGCGGTGCTGTTTGCATATTGAAAGACAATTGCTTCCCAAATTTTTTGTAGACAAAAGGAACTAGTACATTTTTGTGGTTTCTTATAATATACTGGCTGACAGGCTGACATTAAGATGACCCTCAATGCAATATACTGTATTTTATAGATGCAAATCAAAACAAGCGATAATTTTATTACACAGAATAAATATGGTAAAACATAATTGAAACAAATTCAAAACATACTGACTGACTTTTAAATTGTTCCGATAATGAAAACATTTTTAAAAATCATTGCGAGACAACTATATGCACTCCAAGTAAAATGAATTGAAAAATAATCGAAGGGGTAAAATATGAACAAATAAAATTAAACAAATGCAAATTATGTGTCTTTTGAAATAATTTTTATTCTCATGGTATGACTTCCCAAATGCGTTTATTTTTCCCTCACCTAGTTAGAAAAAATGGTGAAAGGGATATAATCCAAACATGTTTAAATACATNTTGCTCAAAGATATTTATTTTCTAATCTTTTTCAGCAAATTTCCGAGGTGACATGATAAAATGCTACCACAATCCATGTGATGACCTTGAAACAATGTTAACGGATGACAATATTGAGTTTCTTGGCAGAACAGCAGACGCAATAACCAAGACAATCCATAAATTATCCGAACCTTCTACTGGTAAGTTCACTTCATACAATGCATTGTACATTCCAGTGTCTTTTGGAAATGTCGAAATTTTTGCGGGTTGTTATTTTGGAGATTTTGTTGGACAGACATTTTGCGATGGGGTAATTTTCCTGCTCAGGGTCATGTCACTGCTTTTGCATATTGCAATCCAAAACCATACTATTTTTCAGGACATTTTTCGTTGATTTTTCTTGATCGCAAACATAGTGAAAATTACCCCCACACCGAAATTTCTGCTTTTACAGAAAGGACTGCTTTTACAGAAAAGGACTAGAACAAATGAAACTTACAGATTTTTGCAGATAATTTGCAGAATTGTATCATATACTGGATATTGGTATCATAGCTACGGTATCAAAAGAGGAAAAATATTTTTACATCATGTTAATTCTCATTAGAGACGTCCGGATAAGCTACTTTACTTAACGTACTTTAACTTAACCAACTTAACAAACGTAAGGCACGAGTTATCTCGTTTTTTTTTAATCTAAGAGATTTTTTCATGATTCTAATTCTAAAAGTGTAGGTTAAAGGAATCCATATTAAACAGGCAAATAATTGGAATTTTATTCACAATACTTTAGTATCTTTTGATAGCTATTAACATATTGCAAAAGATAGTATATATGTTTAAAAAGAATCAGAGTTTGTTTTTATTACACCTACATAAATGATAAAATTTACTTTTTATGAACACATACATACACAAGCTGCAAAACCTTATTAATAAAATATAATTTTTTTATGGCTGTTCATGACAAAAAAAAATATTTTCTTTGGAATTCAAGAATACGGTACTTTCGAAAAATTTGAACTATTGAGTAATTGAAGACAGAAATGAGTCAACCTTGAACCTCAGATATCAAAAGCTGTTATGAGACTGTATTTCTGACCAATTGAATATATAAATACTGATATCCCTCCCTCGTCATATGTGACAATGGTTTTACTACGAAAAACACTCGGAGGGTTACAAAATAGATTAAACAATAGTGTACACATAGCTCAATAGTTATATATTAATATTTACTGGTATTATTGTGTGTATGTTTTTTTATATAATGGAAGAACTTTTCCGGTGACAAACAAGACCTGAAATTCCATTATTGTAGGTCATTTTCTGGGATTAAGGGATCAGAACTCCTCCTACACTTTTCAACTGTGCACCTGAAACAATATTTTTTAGAATACCTTAGTAACATAATTATACTTGAAATTTTAATTGCAAAACTGATGATGTCATTTAGTCGTATCTTCATTTCAGTGTTACCATTGCATTTTTCGAATTTATCTTTTAAGTTTTGTGTGACAAGGGAATTTACCGTTAATCAACAGGACTTTACTACTAAAAGGTTTCATTTTTGAAAACATATATATACATTGCTGCAGAATGATTAGTACTGTATTTATATTATTTTTTTTCCCAAGATAAAGAATGACAGTTGGAATTTGTTATATAAAAGAGGATATATGCGAACAAAAGAGGCTTAATGAAGACCAAGAACTAAATGATTCAATTCCTGCTTCGATTACACCTACATGTAGCACAAATCGAAACACATGCATCATTATATCTCGTTTCGTGTCCATTTGTTTGTTCAGTCGTCTGATACGTCATCTCCATTGTTACATCCTAAACTGTCAGGCATATCTTATACACCAAATTGCACTACATGTATGTGGATTTTTTTCTGATATCATAACTATATCGCGATTGCTGCTTATGTAATTTCCTGCACATGTACATTGCAAGTAAACACTTTGGAAACATTAAGACAAATTAAATTGTGGGTTTTATGTAAATATATTTCATATACCAGATAATTGTCCCGTATCTGTAACAAATCTATTTGAGGTATAGATAAAATAATACTTACAGTCGGTGATAACAGCACCAATGAAAAAACACCAATAACTCAATTAATTAATATACACTCAAAATTCAAGTGGAATAGGTCAAAAGGATATTTAAAATCGCCGAAAATTGAGTCCTGCATATGACCGTAACAAATGCACCTATTATTTTTGTTCCGTTTGGTGCCATCCCTGCACTCTCAGTTTCATGGTACCGGCTAAATTCACAAGGAACAATTTTGAATATTTTACAAAAGGATATGGAGTAAATGAACATGAGACCATAACTCATATGTTAACTCCAACTGCAATAATTTTAATGAGCTGTATGGCCATTTCGGAAATTTATTCCTCATCAGCAGCACTAGAACCCAAACAGAGGAAATCCATTATTTCAAAAAATGTTTAAAATGCATAAAGCCAAGCGAAATCCAATAACCAGTAATATCAAATATAGCTAAGGACAAAACTACGATGGAGGGAGTTAATCCTTCGGTTTTAGAATTAATATAAATTTAGATAATAGTAATTGAACAAAGTGTACACATGAAGCATGCATGAAACGGTCAGATTCCTGCAATCAACCTAATAGTACAATAGCGACGTAAAAAGGGAAAAGCATGAGGGTTAAATCCATTTGTTACTACGATAAATAGAAAAAAATCGGTCAACTAAAAGTCAAAATTTCGGCATACTTTTTTAGTGACATAGTTTGGCACCGAATCACATAAACAATGCTACAATTTAATTAATTATCAATTTTAATTCCAGGGGTAATAGTTTAGATGGCCGATACTAGCGCTAGTGCTTCTCTTGTGTTCCCGAGTCCTGCACTATAGTTTTAAGATCACCAATTTCGAAACTAAAACATTGTTATCTTTTGCCATGATTTTCCGCGGTGCTGTTTGCATATTGAAAGACAATTGCTTCCCAAATTTTTTGTAGACAAAAGGAACTAGTACATTTTTGTGGTCTGGTCTCTTATAATATACTGGCTGACAGGCTTACATTGAGATGACCCTCAATGCAATATACTGTATTTTATAGATGCAAATCAAAACAAGCGATAATTTTATTACACAGAATAAATATGGTAAAACATAATTGAAACAAATTCAAAACATACTGACTGACTTTTAAATTGTTCCGATAATGAAAACATTTTTAAAAATCATCGCGAGACAACTATATGCACTCCAAGTAAAATGAATTGAAAAATAATCGAAGGGGTAAAATATGAACAAATAAAATTAAACCAATGCAAATCATGTGTCTTTTGAAATAATTTTTATTCTCATGGTATGACTTCCCAAATGCGTTTATTTTCCCCTCACCTAGTTAGAAAAAATGGTGAAAGGATGTTTAAATACATTACGTTTAAGTAAGTCATTAAGTTAAAGTAAGTCGCTTATCCGGAAACCTCTACTACAACATTGGTGTTTCATTCTGAACTGTATCTAAATCTTGCACTAGAAAACCTAAGAATAGAATCAAAGCAATAGCAATGTAGACATTTTTGCCAAAAATATAAATTCATCCTGGCATCTAATAAAGTTATCCAGCTAAACTAAGGTCGGGAGACATGGGCATCTGCAATAAAATAACATGCAAAAGAAACTCTACAAATGTGTTGGGCATTTAAGCAAACTGTCGATGTCCAATCAACATGTGATAACCTCGTTTATTTAATGATACTGGTTATAATCTCAAAACCAAATGAAAGCTGGAGTGTGACACAAAAAAATTGACTGCTATTAACAAAAAACGGCAAAACGTATTGTAGAGAAAATATTTTACAGATTAAAACATGATGATCAAGGCCTTACAGAACTTGCTGAAATACAGTGATTTGGTGACTTCAAGATGAAGAACAACAATAAAAGCGTCGTTCCTTTGCTTTTTATAGCATGTATTCGTAGATACTTTGTTTCATATGCATTTACTCCATATCCTTTTCATTGTTTATATAACAAACTTGAATAAAGTCCAAAGCCTTTAAATTTAGAAAGTGCATATTCTCAATGTGTCATATTTCAACAATGCATACAACCAATCACTGCACAAAGAACAGCATATACCGGTATTTGGGTGTCCAAATCTTGCCATCACTTTAAGATGCTCTTAAAGTGATGCCATGCAGACAGTGTAAATGTATCAAAACTAAATAAAAGCAAATGTACTGACGTACCTGTTAACATATATGTAACAATAAATGAAAATAAGTCAAAAGGTTTGAACCAAATTTGAACATATTTATCATAGTGGCCATCTTTTGATGAAGTGAAGCATGTTAAAATTACAATGCACTTGAAATAACAAGAACCAAAGTCATCATACGAGGTGATACAGTACTTAAATGAAATCACAAGAACATCAAATGTAGGGTCATCCTAAACTGAGTACTTCACATAATGAATACATTATGTCAATATTAATTTTGTACTTATCGAAACGTAATAATAAAACTTTTTTCATTTCAGTAACTGATGGTACAAATGGAAAGAAATCTATTGACTCACTAGTTGTTCTCATGCTTCTGTTATGTGTAGTAACATAAGTACATTTCACAATTTCATCATTATGGGTTTTAAGAGACAGATTTATATATAATTAATATTATAATCTTTGTATCTAATATTCATATTTTATTGTTTATATTTTTACAGTTATTTACTGGCTATTTGAACAACAGCAAGTTAATGGTTCCACAAAACACAGCTTTACTCGAAGCGAAGCGGAGGGAAGTAGTTGGTGTCGATGAGGAATCATAAACTTGTTCGAAAAGCTAATAAATAAGTGTTTTATTGTTATCGGATCGAACATGGTTTCATAATACTGAAATTTACAGTGAAAAAAATGAAAGAATGAGATTAAAATGAATTTCTTTTACATACAAAGCGATTAAAAAATATCAATCATACTGAACAACGACCAGTAAATAGTCTTTTAACTATTTACCGGTTAATAGTTCTGTATTAAACAATGCAAAGAAATATGCTTTAATGACTCTCATATACATCGAAAAATTGTGGAGTGGTAAAATAAATACTATATTGTTTGCATGTATTATATAATATATTTTTTTACATTGTTTGTGTCTATAATACATGTTATATATTTAATGTATTAGAAGTAAGTCTATTTTTATGCATTTTTAATTACAACTTTCAATTATCCATTACCAAAACTTTATCATATAGAAATACAGTTTAATTTTTTGGGGGTTTTATTTTGTATTTTATTATTATTATCATTATTATTATTATTATTATTATTATTTGTTGCAAAATTCCTGTTACTCTCTGAAAGCAGATACATTTTGGAATTTTAACTTACAACCATATATCATTGATTTTCTTTTCGTGAAAATAATTGATTATCGATAATTTGATATCAAAAATGTTAAAAAATTGACACATTGCCTAGCAGAACAGTTTTCTGTGTGAAACAGGGAGTGTGGGGATCACTGACGTTTCTGACATCTATTACTACAGATATCTTTTACCACCAAGTCGATGCCCTGGTGGTGAAGTGTTAGTCTCGACGGTATTCACCAACCCATTTAGCCAATGTTTCGATTCTGGCAAAAAACCTTTCTGTAAACTTGCAATGTCTAAATTTATGAAAATATCTGCATAATCTATCATCTATCAGTTTTTAAACATCTTTGACTTTATGGTCTTCCAAACGTTTTGATTTTATCTGCACTGAAGAGACATAAGTTGTCGAAATGCGCATATGCAGAATCAAATTTCACAGTAACTTCGGTATTTAGTTATTTTGATACATCTCGTGTTTTTGTTTTTATTTATTTTTCTACCATTATATGTTATGTGTTTGTACTACGAAAGTGTTTGGATAAGTTTTCAGTTGAGCACATCGAATCATTAAATTACTTACACACTCGTAACCATACTTATATTGCGATATTGATCAAGGTAGTTAAATTTTACGGACACCTTGTTACACAATATTGTCGCCCCTGCATATGTTGTCGCTGGTGTAGGTGTTTTGCACATATTGTCGCCGGAACAAATTGTCACCAATAATATATTTTAGATGAATGGACAATATCGCCCGATTATGTCTGCACATATTGTCGTCGGCAAAATTATGTTCCGTAACACAACTTTTGATATTTCGACACAATAATTATAACTAGTTAATAGGTTCTTTGCAACGCATTTCTTTCAAAATTTGTCTTAGAAGTTTAAAACAAAAGCAGTGTAGTACAAAGTCCAGAAAAGAGTTAGTTTATAAAGGTAGACAAATAATAACATTTGTCAAGGCTACTTTGTGTATAATGGCACGTTTAAGATAAGATATTGATTACAGAATTAAATATTGTCACAACATAGTTTTCTGAAAACCCCCTATCCACTAAGCTAAAACAATTATATCTTTTAAGGACCTACATCGCACATATTTCAGGTCAAAACTATACACATTGTTAGTCGCTATAATCAATAGTGGATTACAGTGCATAATAACAACACCAAAATACTTATTTGACTCATGTAAAAATTATAACAATGTTTAACTAAAAATTTCAACTGCCATAAAAACTGAGAAATAATCTCCCAAATGGGGATAATAACAAAATTACCAAACAGAGTTGGCAAAAGCCGAAACCCATAAGACAAATCAAGTCGAAACCACCGGTAAAATTGTCGTCCGCAATGGGCCTGACGTGGTACAGGCATTTCAAAATGATGAGTTAAACCAGTTTTATGGCACCCCAAACCTCCTCTTCCATTGTGGAAGTGTCCGGTAGCAATTCAACAGCAATTGCTATTGAAATGTCATGTCGAAGACAGATCAAGACAGTTAAAAGAAATGATCATCCGAGTGCTAAGTAGAAAAAGAATCTTGACTCAGGTTTCGGACCGAAACTTCAAATTTTTCCACAAGGGACTGATATCTATTAATATATATCTCTGATATATTTTACCGTATATTGTGCAACATATATAACAGTCAATTAATCATATTTTTATGTATGGTGAAGCTCTTGAAGGTAGACATTCAACAGTCCGCTTCCATTATAATGTGTAACATTTTAATGCAAATTCACTGACTTTAATACAGTGTATTCCATACAAAGAATAACTGGGAACATCTACATTGGCTGAAAATTACAATTACATGTTAAAAAAATGGATAGCAGGAAACACCTACAATGGCTGAAAATTATAATTACATGCCACAATCTGCTACGGAACTACACATGAAGAACACGAATAAGACAAAAGACAAACGTAGACAACGATAAGAACTCGGGACAGCTGGACTTAGTACCGGCACTAGCAAAAATTTGTGCGGGAATTGCACAGAGAAAAGACAAACGAAAACAACAATATCAACTCGGGACACCAGGATATTTTTATAGTGTAATATTTAAATTTAACTGACTCGAATTATTTCGGTGCTTTTTTTCAAACAATAGTTTATTTTTTTAGTTTTGGTTTACTAACTGAACCTCCTTGAGACCCGATTTTTGAAATTCTATCTCGTATCAAGACTTTTTGAAAACTTCACAATTAACCAACCCATTTCAGTAATTTCATTCTGGTAAATTTCCTGAAAGTCTACATGACCTGTTATCATTATTATCCTATTATAAATATATTGGTCAGTTAAACCAAAACGTTCTCAATATTTTGAGGGCAAAAATGTTGATTGAAAGTGGGCTTTGACCTCAAATTTAAAAGACCAACGATTTATTTTTTTTTATTTTTTTTTTTTTTTTTTTTTTTTTTTTTTTTTTTTTTTTTTTTTTTTTTTTTTTTTTTGAATCCCCAGAGCAACGTTAGTCATAAGAAGAATTTTTAATAGTATTGCACACATTTTGTGTTCTTATTATTTATCAAATAGTTCATGGCAATGAGGGACATATGGCAGTTTTTGGACCGAGTTTTAACCCCAAAAATAGTATATGGTCCGAAGCGAACTTGAGGTCCATATAGTATTTTTGGGGTGACTACAAGGTCCATAAACTGCAATATTTGGCCCAAATTAACATGAACTATTTGATATATTATACTATGTCAGTTTCATTCTTGTTTCCTTCTTTTATTTCACTCAAAAAATTTCAAAGTAAAAATATTATCTTAAAATGGGTTAAATAAATTACTTGTGATAATTCGTTCAAAATGCAACAAATAATGTTTAAAAAAACTGTACAATTTATTTTTGTTAAAAGAACTGCAATCTGAAATAGCTCATTACAAACTAGAAAAATAATTGTGACGTCAAAATACATTATATGGACTGGGCTGCCGGTCCATATACTGTTATATGGACCGACAGTGTTAACAAAGCCAAATATGACAAATATAATGGTAAAGTATAATATAGTTAAATCTTACTCATCAGACATAATGGCGAGTTTTGATCGGCTATACTGATTCTTTTTATTTTTAATTATTTTTTTTTATTTTCATTTTTTTGTGTGTGTATTTTTTCAGCAGTGTTGCTAACTTTAATAGTGAATGCGGACTTTTATTTGTTATGTATGGGACAAAATAATACATAAAAGTAAGCGACAATTTTATCGTACCGTTTTTTTCTGGACAGGATAGATTTAGATGAGTCGGGGATTAAAAATTAAAATTTCTTGGATTTTATTCCGTTCAAGTACTGGTATACGTGATCATTAAGATTTTTGATGAATGTTACAATATCAGAAGCCAAAATCGGATGACATGAATGAAATACTTCTTTCTTGTGGAATTCTTTATTTGATTTGAAGATAAAGAGCTTAGTTTGGAAAGCCTCAGAGGGGTAACGAATACCTTTTGGAGGCTCTGGCAAGTTTAAAAGTATAGTTTTCAATTTCCCGGATAGCATCTGATGGATTGTATTTATGAATAAATCCATTCGCAATTACTTTGCTGCGTAAACAGGTTCTCATGAATTGAATGTGGCTGTCATATCTAGTGCTGCTGATGACACTCTTGTACAGACCAAAGGCTGGTTTCTGAACAATATCAGGAAAGACATAAATAAATTTGGTGAATTTGGAGAAAGATTTTGCAAAGAAAGATTCTGAAGAGGGCATGGTCACAGCGGTTAATGTAAACAAAATAAAATGAAGAGTGCTGTGAGGCAGTTCGTGTAAGCATAAATAAACAAACAAGTTAAAATTCTTGTCAAAATGCGATAAAAGGTAAAACAATGAATATATACACATATCACATATGGCAAAATCTTACCGTTTTGCTCATTTGCATATATCGCCATTTTTAGACAAAATGGCGTCAAAATATCAAATACATTGTGAAAAGAAATGAAACATTTTCATAAAGGGCCCGGACATTTTATAAAAATGTCAGTTTTACATGAATAAAATGTACAGTTTACGTTTCTCTCCTTCACCACACATTCAAATGAATAAAAATCTTAAAAATTCAAGGTTCCCAGAAGGAAATAATATTTGAAGCGAATTGCGTAGTATTGTCTTTGTCAAGATATTGCAAGATGTCGATTTTCTGTGATTTGAAATTGAAATTGTCAAGTAATCTCAAGATGTAAACAACTTGTCATGAAAGAATATGCAAGTGTTTAACAATAATTCAGTGATATACCTACTTACATCAACAGAAATGAAATAAACGAACACGAATGTTAAAAAATGCATGTTTTTGATGAGGACCTTAAGAAACTGTCCCAATTTTGTCAACATTTACACAGATTTCACATTTATTTCATGAAATTCGCACCGGAAACTTTATTTGTGCAGGTAAAATTAGAGTCGAATACGGTGAAAAAGGTAATATCCGTATAACGCTGGTAATTGAAAAAGTGGATTCAGGCACTTCTCTATGGTCACGTGGTATAACTATGAATATTCATAAATTTGCATAAAAAATAACAAAATACCGATGTTACTGTGAATTTAGGTTCTGCATATGCGCATTTCGACAACGTAACCCTCATTTTGCCATAGTGAAAACGTAAAAATGATTAAAAAACAAGAAGACAGAGGTTCGGATTGGCCAAAATCATCGACATTGATGTCTTCAAAGGGCCGTGGAAGAGAAACAAAATGGCTGAGATGTGAAGTGTTACGTCACAAGTGGAATACAGGTAAAATAAATTTGTCGTTCATTGTTGGGATTCGTTAACATCGTTAAATGGGTTGGATCTTGTCAATTACACGGCTAAAATTTTGTGGTACCGTTTTTTATCATTTAGGGGTTGTACTTATTTTCATCGTTTCAAACACAAAAACCTTTATTTCAGCTGCATATTTTTGGCATGCTAAGTTTGTCATTCGACATATTTTTTGATAGACCACTAATATAGGCTATTTTTCTTGTTGAGGGGAATAGGGCTGACGAGGGTGACAGTAGGTTGCCTGTCGAGTTTGTCCCTCTGTTACTTGATTTCTGTAAAAAGTATTATTTTCTGTTCACATGGTTAAATTAATCCAAACATTTATTTTTTTTATTTCATTATTTCTTTATTTATTTATTTATTTATTTATTTTTATTTTTTTTCTCCAAATATATCAAAATATAATAAACCATCGAGGTAAATAATCAATTTGTCTTCCACTTAACAACACAAACAACCTCGAAATGACATCGCAGGAAAGACAACACTACTTAGCTTTCAGGGTCAAGCAGAATTTGTCTTTTACTATAATTCCGTTACAAGCTACCAAGATTCAAACAGACTTTTGGTATTCAAAAACCTTATTCGTTCACTTTTAGGATAATATAAACAATTTAAATTGATCATATTTTCACTTTGATTCTGAGTGAAGGGGTACAAACAAACTGGTTCCCGCACAGTGATTAGCACCATGGCACCTGAGACATTGCAAAGGTTCTGAATAATTAAAGGTATTGCAGTTGGAGTTAACATATGTGTAATGGTCTCGTGTTCATTTACTCCTGTCCCCCATATCCTGTCGTAAAATATCTAAAAGTACCGGTCTGTCGTAGTACCTTAAAGCTTTCATGATATTGGTTTGACGTCAAAAAAGGTGTCACTTTAAATAAAGCATAGAATTTTTTTGTAAAGTATTTGTGATGTACATACTTAGTACATATATTGTTCATGTCTTAAGTAATGTTAGAAATAATGGCCAGTCCTTATAATACATGGCACTTTAATGAAGCATTATTTACTTTTGTAATGACAATAAAACAACAGTTATATGCATCACTCGAAAGATAGCATTTTTATCATTTCTTGTGTTTTAACGATAAGCTGACATGGTTAACAATCTATCTTTACTTTAAGAAAATTGCACCACGTGTTAGTGCCCTTTATTAATGTTATCACAGTGTGACTTCTGTTCAGCTCAAAATGTATTGCTTAAATTATTGCAGGAAAATTATTTTTCTAAACTTGTGCACATGTAAGTATACGAAAATGTGATATCCCATGGGATTTTGAAATTCCGTAATTATTTGAATTGAAATGGCGCGACATTATTCTAACATATTTCTTTAAACGACAGATTTTGTTTAGTACTATGAAATTATGCAAATTTTGATTGTTCACAGTACTTTGTAGCTGTAAGAAATAATTGCACACCATTTAGTCACTAGAACTGCATGTAGCATTCATTTTTCAAATTTGTAATTTTTAATTAAATAACAAAATACCGAAGTTACTGTAAACTTTGTTTCTGTAATGCACATTTCGACACTAATGTCTTTTCAGTGCAGATAAAATTAAAACAGTTGGAAGTCCGTTAATCGAAATACGTGTAAAAACTGAGAGAGGAAAAATAACCAATAAGACCTAGATATGAAAGCCAAAAACAGCTTAGGTCAGAGCTATGAGGAACTAATAATATTTATCACATTGAGATGATAAAGTGAGGAATATAGAATGTATCTTTATCATATTTTCACTTTCGGAAGTGTTAAACATTAAAGTTCGAGCTTCAGCGAAACTGCAAAATGAAAATGGACGACTTGAAATTATTAGATTCTATTTAAGGTATCAAACCACCAATTCAACCAGAGTTGGAACGTATGAGAAAATAGAGCTTTTGAATCTAAAGATAGACTTTGTATTCTTGCACCTTTAAACTATTCAAGGGAATTTGATCAATGATGCACCCATTTTGATATTGATATATTAGGTTTATTTCAAGACCAAGGTCTAGTCCTACAATATAGAACCTCGCGCTGTTTCTTTTTCATATATACTGACTTTTGACGTGCAGCGCGAGGTCCTATCGTATGTGTCCAAAAACCCGTAGCAAATGGTTTTTCACAAGACATGGTCATATAGTGTGTTCTCTGGTTTAGAATTATACTAATAAAATGAATTTAAGTATTTTACAGTTAACTGTAGTACCAAATCTTCAATAAAAGCGAAATATCCCACTTGTATTCTTGAATATCAAATTGAAAGTTGGTAAGAATGAACTTTCAAAATCGTAGACAAAACGATTTAGATAAAAAAGGTACATGTACTGCTGTATCATTCTCCAACTGAAGATCGTGCTTTTCACCATTACTACTTAAATCAAAAGCTTTGGGGTTAATTCTTCCGTCGCTAGATTTCTGATACCTGCAAATCTTCCAGTATTTTTTCCAATATAGACATCTAAACATCGTCTTTTTGACACGCTCCTGTGAGTAGAGTTCCTATTGTTGTGATTAATTCTTTTGTCATTATAATTTAAAAGAATACCCGACTTGTTTTACCTGTAGGGTCGTCTCGAAATGTTTTCACATCTTTGTTTATTTTTATACTTCCTAAGGGAAATTGAACACCTAGATAAAGAGACAATGAATTAAGATTCATGAAAAGTGAGATTGAACTTCTCATGCGAAATCCACTTCTTGCATACATTTTTATGATGAACTTCGTTTTTTAAAACTCAGTTGTTCAAATTCGAAAATCATTAAAAAATGGCGAATGCTCTAGATATTGCACCGCTTGGGTAGTTATTTTATTTATTAGTGTTGGGAATACTAGTCTGAATCGCAAGAGTGGTTTGTTTTCTAATGCTTTACATGTTTAGGTCCATGAAAACTTAGATATATTTGAAAACACGTCATACAGTCCGGAAACGAATTTTATTTCCGACATGAAATCGTGTCGGAAAGTGCTAATGGAAATTTTAAAGATCCGATATTACTTCGCACTTTCAAAAAAGAAATGCAAAAATCCGATAAAAGCGTTAAATATAGAATAATAGTGCGAAGACATATGTTATAGGACTAGACCAAGGTCAATTGACCATTTGTAATTTTAGATCACTTAAAGGAGGGGAATTCCCAATGACTAATTTGCGCAATGTTGTGACGTCGTGGTACGTATTTATAGAAGGCTTTCCCCGACACATCAGGAATCTCTTAGAAGGCTTTAATTTGATAAAGTGTAGAACAGGTATGTGCCTTTCACGACATGTATGGTCTTGGCAAGATTAAACTTAAGATAAATTGTCCAGGGAGGTTTGAAAATTCCAAATTTTAGTTGAAAATGTTAAAGAAATGAATTGGTGCTTTCACGCCTTAAGACAAATTTGCGAAAATTTTGAAACATGTCTTAAAAAGTTGTAAATAGCCTAAACTGATGCAAAACATGTATGTATGATGAATTAGAGGTAAAAATTGAAATTTTAGCCAACTGGTGCCACAATTTTGGCCAATAACAACTGTTATGTAATATTTTGGTATTTTTACCCTAAAATACCACTTTTAGGCCATATTAATGATTTTTAGCAAAATTAGAAGGGATAACTGTGTAAAATAAATTGTAAACATCATATGCAGGCTAATTTTACAAAAGAATTTGTCACTGTTTTGAATATGTGTTCAATTTTTTCAAATTACATTTCGATCGGTGTCTCGAACAAATGCGACAACACTGACTGCGGTGCCTCATATAAAAATCTGTCTGATTTGTATACAATATTTTTTTAAGCAGAAATGGTGCTCATATATGCACTTTGATGTGAACATAAACCTCAGAAATAAAAAAAATATCATGCTATTTTTCTACTGAACAGTGTAAAATTGTCATTTTTAGGGTCCACAGTGTCAAAACAAGAGCCAAGTCAAAATTTTATCATCTGATTTTTGGAAAACATTTTTGAATTTGCCACACTTTTCATAAATTTGCATTTGTTTTATTATATTATTTTCTTTGAATATTATATATTTAATCACCCTAAGGGAAATAAATACACCCGGGTGGATTTGCAGTAGTTTTAATACTATCACTGTACCTATTCATATCGGGCTTTTCGGCTAACTCACAAACCTAATATTCTTCAGATGCTCAAAAAATAAACATAACTGGTTTTCCCTGTTTTCTTGAGCTTTTGCATCAATTTCTGCATTTAGAATGCTATTTGTATGACCACAATCAAAGCAAAGACCATTTCAATTGCAAAAATTTACCTAAGAAGCACCTTGTCAAAGTGGGGGGAGGGTGACATTTTGTAGAATAATGTCATAATTTTAAAGGCATCTTTGAACATTTGCAGCTTCATTTTGATAGAAAAATACTCTAAGGGCTTAGTGTTAAATATGGAATGAGATTCATTACATAAAATAAGTAATTTTGGTTTTGTTTCCACGTTTAACATCTATGAGTGATTGTGCTTAATCAAAGCACTGAAAACACTAAATCTGTGACTTTTTGAATAGGGAAAAATTCAGAAAAGGATGTTATTTTCGGTATAAAATTTGGAAATTAACTAAAAAACATGATGAAGTGCAGCAATTACACTGGGGGATGTTTTAATATCATGGTAAGGTATCAAACCACCAATTCAACCAATCAGAGTTGGAACGTATGAGAAAATAGACCTTTTGAATCTAAAGATAGGCTTTGAGTTGTTATTACTCCCCTTTGGGTCGTTGTCTCTTTGACACATTCCCCGTTTCCCTTTCTTTTTTCTATTTGTATTCTTGCACCTTTAAAACTATTCAAGGGAATTTGATCAATGATGCACCCATTTTAATATTGATATATAAGTTTATTTCAAGACCAAGGTCAATTGACCAGTTAAAGGAGGGGAATTCCCAATGACTATTTTTGCGCAATGTTGTGACGTCGTGGTACGTATTTATAGATGGCTTTCCCCGACACATCGGGAATCTCTTAGAAGGCTTTAAAGGTATAATGAAAATTTTATATAATGTAGAGCAGGTATGTACCTTTCACGACATGTATGGTCTTGGCAAGATTAAACTTAAGATAAATTGTCCAGGGAGGTTTGAAAATTCCAAATTTTAGTTGAAAGTGTTAAAGAAATGAATTGGTGGTTTCACACCTTTAACCTTGATCAAGTACGTTTGATATCTGACGTTCGATATTCGATATTCAGAGCTATGAATATTATATACTCATTTTAATATCTATAATCTGATTTGTTTAAATCGTGTCACATGACATTTGAGATTTCGCTGGGTCAACCGGCTAGCGTTGGGTCGCATAGGAAGGTCAACCGGTGAACAACAAATTTCGATATAATATAACAGTTACCACCCTAGATAGCTCTCGGGTGACCTTAATATCTCGGGGAGAGAAACCGCTGGGTCACACACTATCTATGGTGGTAATTGTATAATATCAAACTCAATATCAAAAGGTAAATTTTTACCGTTTGATATTCGTTCGATATTCATGTTAACTGTTATGAAGTAAAGCAAAAATACTTGGATATCGAATTAAGATCAAACGATAAAAAAGCAACGTTTGATATTCAGCATGGAATTTACTCAACCCTGATATTGGAATTGAACAATGATTTCGCTTTTCGCTGATTTGCCAAACACAACAGTTTGCTTGTTTAAAAATGTACCACAGAAAGATTATACCTCGCATGAGTTCTACTGTTGTTTTTGACTCAACAAATCAGAGCTGAGATTTTTATTTCCGAACAACCAATTAAATTCCACGTTATAACTAACATTCCTCTGATTGACATCTCCTGTAAACAAATATTTAAACGTTCCGTCACGGAAAGCAAAGAATAATTTAACCTACTTTATGTTGTAGTTGGCTCGGTAAACATGAACTTATTCCGTGACAAAATTCAAAGGTGACTTCTTAGCTCTGCCCTTGGCTGATTTTGACTTTTCTATTTAGATTCTTTCGGTAATATGTTTTCTATCAAGTTCTACACATATTTCGGTATATGGATCCAAATGTTTTGATTTGATCTGTCCTGGAGAGGCTTAAGTTGTCGAAATGCATATATGCAGAAATTAAATACACAGTATCTTCGGTATTTTTTTTTGTTACCACTGGACCGATGCCTCTGCTAGTGTACTGCTAATCTCCGAGGTTATTCATCAACCAAGTAGCCAGTCCTTCTGCGCTGGCCCGAAAACCGATTTCATTTGAAAACTTGTAATATCTTAACTTAAAAAAATGTTTAAAACTAAGCAGTATCTCCCTCATGCATAGCTCTGTCCTTAGCTGATATTGGCTTTTCTATCTATATTTTTTTGGTAATTTGTCCTCTATTAGGTTTTACACATATTTCGGTATATGGATTTCCAAATGTTTTGATTTGATCTGCACTGAGGAGACATAAGTTGTCGAAATTCGCATATACCGTAACTTCGGTATTTTGTTATTCATAGATTAAGCAACAATATGACAAAATTGAGTGATTATCAAAATTTTTACTGCAGTTAAATACATAAACATAAACACAAACAAATTTCATACATGTGTAAATATCAAATGCTAGTATATTTGTTTGAGCAGACCATTTAATGTTCCAAAAATTGAGCGCACATAGGTATAATTAGAAACCTTTATATGTCATTCTGTAAAATATAAAATATAATATAGAATATAAAATATTTTTGGCAACGTCAATGCGACATTTTTTAGCAATTTTCGTGACATAAAAATGGATATATCTTTCTTAATTTGACCCCTTTTTTCAAACTCGCTATGAAAAAATGTAGATTGGTGTCCGGTTACTTCTTTCGCTTTCTAAACATTGCCTATGAACTTTCTTTCAAAATATTTATTTCAAATAGTATCCTTCAATTATTAGAAGTTTGAATTCTTCATTGAATTACTGAGCTCTCCTTAAAAGGTGGTACTTAATTAATAGTGTCATTTTTTTTACTGAATTAACACCTTTCACAAAATTTTGTTTTGCATCATTTAACATCTTCAATGGCAGACCGTTTGGAAAATTTATTCCCCACCGCTAGTAAGTTGAGCTCTTGGCGAACGGCATAAGTAAGCTGAGTTCGCGTATTATACCGCCGCTCCGTCCTTCCGTCACACATTATTTTCGTCGCATTTTTCTCTGCAACTGCATATCACAGACACTTGATATTTGGTATGGTGCCTAAGTATGAGGTCCTATACCGTGCCTCCCCTTTTCTGGCCATATCGAATCACATTTTTCTGTTTACCGACTTTGTTCGTTTTTTACTTTTCATTCTCAAAATTGGACTTTTTTCGTCACAGTTTTCTCAGCAAGCTCATGTGACAGCCTATTGATATTTTTAGTGTATATTTCACAATTAATTCGTTACTGTAGAGCTTGGAGTTTATACAGTAATTTTGTGGAAAAAACAATGTCACAAAAAATGCTGAGTCAGGGCTATGTTCAACCGTTGTTACTTTCGTCCCTTCAGAAATTATATTGCCGTCACCATGATACCATAGATAGATATGAAATGCCGGTGTCACAAATGAAAATTGACATTTTTTTTTATGTGATCTTGGTCTTTTTTCGTTCGGTATTCTACTAGCCTTTGTTTAGTATGGTACTTCAGTATGGGTTTCCTATACTGCACCGCACCTTTTTGGCCATATCGAAGTACCACTTCCTGTTTGCCGACTTTGTTCGTTTTCTTACTTACTTTCCATTTTCCAAATTGGACTTTTTTGCCACAGTTTTCTCAGCAGCCACACATGACAGCCACTTTATATTTGGTATGATGCTTCAGTATGAGGTGCTTTAGTGTGTCTCCTCTTTTCAGCCATATCAAAGCACAACTTCTTGTTTACCGACTTTGTGCGTTTTTATTTTCGTTTTCAAAATTGGACTTTTTTTATCACACTTTTCTCAGTAATCGCACATGACAGCCACTTGATATTTGGCATGGGGAATGGGGGGTTACTGCGTCTTCACTTTTCCTCCATATTTATACACTACTTCCTGTTTAAAGAGTAATTGCCTTTCTGTCTTCCTGTCCACCCTTGACATATTATTTTTTATCTCATTTTTCTCTACAACTGTGTCAGTTCTTGTGCTGTGTCCACACTTGCACTGTGTCCACGTCGGTATTGGGTCCAGACTGACACACTTAAATCTGCATTTACCATATTGATTCAGAGTTCAATGAGCGGTGATGTGAATGGCTGCCATTCGACGCCAGCTTGTTAGTTAAGACCGGTTGAATATTGTTTAAGCCGGTTTAGAAAAATGTAAAGAAATTTCTAATTCAAGGTAGCTCACTCATCACATTATTGATATAATGTCAGATTTCGGACCTCCTCTGGTTTTCTCAAGTTGCATATCTTAAAGAATTTTGCACTCTGACCCCATTTTGTATTTCATGAGTGTCTTCTTCATGTCAAAAAGAGACATCAATCTGATATGTTTTCATAAAAATCTTGAGATAACTTCCTAGCTTTTAGACAAAAAATAGTCCTTATGTTAAGTAAAGGGAAAATACAGAGAAATTCCCGCCAAACTTTTAATGTTTTTTATCTCCGTTAAAAAGACATGGACTTATATATTTATTTTTATCATTTCATTGAAGCTACAATGCTTAATCAATGAACATGAGTTTTAAGAAATCCTTGATATAAACAACTTCAGGTATAACACTGGATAGTGTTTTGTGTCGGTGCAGGATAATATTTAGTCTAGGTTTTTGATTTTGCTCATTTACCTTTAACTAAACATTACTCAGCTTACTAAGGTTTTCACTTCTTTTTGGTATTAACCAAAGCACTTATTTTTCTTTTTGATCCATTTGTGAGGGAGGACTGGTGGATGCCTTTCTCCTTTCTCCGATCTCTTCCCCTCATTTGTATAAAAGTTTACCACTGTGGCCTAATTTTGACTACTTGATATCAGTTTCAGACAAGATCTTTGAAGTTCTATACAATCCCCAAAGGTCCAATGTTATATTATATCCTGTTGGTACCCATCAAGGTGATATGCAAACATGCCAGACATACGTAAAGTCATGCTGAACATATATGCAATTCAAAATTAAGTACTTGAACTAAAAGGCACAGTAATATGCATATGGGTAAGTAAAGTTTCAACTGCCTAGGGATAAACAATGTTAATCGTACATTGATTAAAGTTCTATGACTTTCTTAACATAGTGTACTTATATGCAAAAATCTGGTTTATCAAACACTTTGTTGTTCCCGATGGCTGAAGGTTGCACAAGATTTTATCAAATCTGTTTCGAATATTGCTTAAGATTTTTAACTTTGAGAAAGCACAAATTCAGAAATATTGTACATTGTTCATATTGCTTGGAGATTAAGTTCAGATAAAATTAATTACAGATAATAATTACTCAAAGTCAATGCTCTAAATAAATACTCAATATATTTGGTAGTTCAATTGCACATATTTGCTCCAGGATCTGATTACTAAAAGCTAAGCTAGAGCTCTAGATAACTACTCAATATATCAAATCTCAAATACAATTTGCTCCAGATTCCAGCTGCTCATAAAGTAAAAAAAACTCATGATGTAAGCTGTAAACTATGATGTTCACTATATAAAGACTGAAAATAAGTAGCTCTGACAAAGCTTAAATAAAAAAATTCTTTGTTTTCTAATTGCTCATAGTCAAAACTCTGGAAAAAAATCATTATATTTTCTAGCTCTAATGCAAGTATTTCTTGCGTTTGATCTAGATTATAATTGCTAAAAACTAAGCTAAAGCTTTAGATGAAATCCAATATATGATACTAGTAGCTCAAAGATCAATTGCAACTTTGCTCCTGATCATAGCTGCTCAAAAGCTCGAGATTCAGGATTGGTGATGCAAAATTATGATTACTCAAGATAATGATTAGGTAGGACGAGATGGTACAATTCAAATTATTGAAATTTCAGACCAGTATTTGCATTCCCTTGGTGTTATCTCTTGACGGATAAGTCCATGATAAAGAGTAATACTGATTTTCTAAGTATTAAGGGATATTTTACATATATTGTTTCTGACATTTTATATGACATTTTAACCAAGAAATTATAGTTTATGTAATTGTGGTCAACAATGAAAACCTGTTTCATTTAAACTAAGATACAGGCTATTTAGGCTGAAGAATTATGATATTTCAGAAAGATTATACAATTATAGACTTTGCAAAGGTCAATATGCAATTGGTCGATACAATATCATATTGACCTGGCCTGGCACAAAGGATACAATTGTTGTATTATTAATTGAATTAATGCAGATTAATTGAAATACTTTGTTATTACTAACATATATTCCATTTCACTATCTCAATTTTGAAATTAATTCAAATAGGTCTGCATACATTTCATACATATTCATACGCATTTATTTTGGCCCGGTTATCTGAAGTGCATACAAACTAGAAGATGAATCAAACAAAGAATTTCTTGTTTAAGCTGGTTCGGGTATCAAAAATAAAACGATAGATTTTTTTTTTCTTTAATCGAAAAATTAAATGTAAAAAATCAATAGGTCACTGATGCAGTCCTTTTTGTTCGAAATTTGCTTTTCGTCCGAAAATTTTGCTTTTTTGTTCTAAACTTTTTTTGTCCGATTTGCTTTTTTCCGTCGCTTTTTGTCCGATTTTGCATTTCGTGCGAAATTTTTGCTTAATGTCAGAAATTTTTGTGTTTAGTCCGTCTCTTTTTGTCCGATTCCCTTTTTGTCCGACAGTTTTGATTTTTGTCCGTCGCTTTTTGCCCGATTTTGTATTTCGTGCGAAAATTTTGCTTAATGTCAGAAATTTTTGTGTTTAGCCCGTCTCTTTTTGTCCGATTCCCTTTTTGTCCGACAGTTGTGTTTTTTTGTCCGATATTTTTGCGTTTAGTTCGTTGTTTTATGCAACTGAGACTGACAATTTTGCCATTTTGTCCGATAAATACACAAAGCAGGTTCAATAATTACAAAACCAGTGAGACAATGCATGAAACTATTCTATGCGTCTATAAATTTTTTATATAAATAAAACGATAGATTTTAGTGAAAAATATAGTATAAACAGTGTTAAAGAAATAACTGTGGAGATATGAAGTAAAAAATTTGGTTACCGATGATATTTTTGAAAAAATGGTGAATTTCCCCTTATTATTCCTAAAGAATTATCTTCCCTTAATAATTTTTTAAAACGTGAAATAAATTGAACACTCGCAGCATAAATAAATGTTGCTTATTTGATTCTATTATCAATGAACTATTCAAATTCATTTTGAAACATTTTAATGGCAAATTCTAATTCTCATCACATGAGCAAGATGGATGCGCAGTTTTAGACATCCCGAACAGACTAAAGCATATTTCTGACTAACATGGCCAAGAGTCAGTCATATATGTGAATCGAAAGGAAATTTATATTTTACTTTAATATTTAACGAAAGGATATGAAGTAATTGAACATGAGACCACTACACATATGTTAACTCCAATTGCAATAATTTTAATGAGCTGTATGGCCAGTTCGAAAATTAATTCTTCATCAGCAGCACTAGAACCCAAACATAGGAAATCCATAATTTCAAAAAATGTTTAAAATGCATAAAACCAAAAGAAATCCGAATAATCAGTAATATCAAACAGAGCTAAGGACAAAACTACGATGGAGGAAGTTAAACCTTAGGTTTTAAAATTTACATAAATTTAGAAAATAGTAATTGAACAAAGTGTACACATGAAATATTATCTCAAGTACGCCATATCTAAGAAAATAAAGAGCTTTCATCTCAACATTTTTTTACATATACTCCAGACCGGGAGTTAGTTCACAAAAATTGTCTCCCCTGTAAATTTGTAGACCTGTCATCTCCTCAAGTAAACAAATTTCTGACATTTGCGGTATATTTTACATTTCACATACTATGCATCTTATGCTGCAAGAATCACTGCATGGTCAGATATATGAGAAATACACAATTGTCGTTGATTAATTTATAAACATTGTTTTAAAACCAACTCTATCTGATAGTCAAAACTGTATGATGATAAAGAAAAAGTTCTAGCCACCCTAACAGGGCATGGGCGGAAACAAAATTTAGGAGTATTATTAGATTTATAATTATGCATTGTTTAAACCATATGAAATTGATTTCTGTATATGGCCTTTTTCAGGATCCACTTTTTTCAAGTTTTTAAGTAGGGAGAAAATGGACTTTTCATTATATTTTTAGCTCGCAAGTGATATGTACTCACTGTGAAATAAATATATGGGGCACTTGCAGGAGTATGTATTACTTTTAGTATTTTCATTTCGTTAAATTTCAAGATCTTTGGACACGCGTTAATTAGTATTTGAAGTTTAATATAAGGGTGGTTACCATTTGGTATCCTTGTAGGGTGATTAGTTGCTCACAAATAGGCTACTTCAACAAGGGTATGTTACCCAAAACTTGAAGTCATCCCTCCAGAAGTTTTACGGTCGACATCACCTCTTTGGGATATCTGTTTCCCACATGACAACAGATCTTTCCTTTTAAAGCTTAATTGTTGTTTCCTCTACCGGATTTGACTTTACTACCGAATTTGACATGTTCAACACGGCGGGTGTCTTATAAGAAGCAGGAAATGCTAACTCTACCGGTGCACCTGATCTCAACCATGGTTTTTTATTGGGTCCGCGTTGTTCATCTTTGTGTGTGAATGTCTTCATTATTCTTTTCTGTGCCGTACCCATGTTGTGTCTCTGTTGACGGTTCGGTTCTCACCTACTTATTGACAGTTTTTATTCTGCAGAAATGCTACACAGGGCGGACATAAAAATTTGCACATGGATTAACAGGGATATTGTCAATCCGTATACAATCTAAAGATAGTCTTTTTGGGGATCCACTTTGTAATCCGGACACTAAATTGATCTTTTATGCCGATTTGTGCATTGTATGTGAATCTCTACGTTCACCTGCGGCACTCTAAATTGTTTTCATATAAATTCAAAATATAGGAATGAAAAATATTAGTATTTTTTTCATTGGAAATAACTTTTATAATTATGCATCTATGGTAAACAATCCAAAAAGTAACATTTGTACCTCTTATAAACGAGAGCTCATTTTCTATTGTTCTATTTCAACCACTTCCCCGCCTGCTCGATCAGTGCATACTATCTATTCAAGAGTTTGGGTACAGATCACAATGTCATGGCGTAGGAAGTAGTTCGGTATTTGGCGACTTTTTATCAGTTTAACTCACCCTAGATCAATTATTTGAATGCACATGATTTAAGAGGTGTGTTTTTATTAATGATTTGAAGCGATTTGTTCATGTTTTTATAGTTAATACTACAAATATTCATACACCATGGTTTCCCCAGTATCAGGCGGACATATTTTTGATTGTCTATTAATTGTATAATAGATGTGCCTTTAATTGTCTACCTTTAAATGGACTGTTTTCGTTTTTCAATTATTGAACATTTATTTTGTCTTTCTCATGAGTATGTATGATTGACCTAGACAGTTAATATGTTTATTTCATATTTATATGCTTTATATTTACTTTCATCTATTTTTTTTAAAATTGAAAATCTAATCTTTTCTTTTGTACCTTTTCAAAAGAAATTATTTGAATCTGTATTTATCTAACGTTAACTATGGCACTTTAGTTGCAGTTTTGGGCCGGAGCTAGAATAGCTATACTTCCCTACTTTACGGGCCAGTTTAATAATTACTCTGTACCCATTCAAAATGTAATTGGTCTGAAATGGACTGTCTCGTAGGACACATTATAGTGTCCTCCGCGCATGATTTGCATATGCAACAATTTTGGAATTTTGGCATTATCACTTAAATTGCCTATATCTAAATTCAACACAACGCGAATTACTATTTTGGTTTACTTACAATTTCTGTTTCTATTTGTTTTTTATTGTGGTACATTTGTAAATAAAATGTTGAACTGTTTTGATTTTTTTTTTGTTCAGTCATGAACTGATTGCAGGCATTCTGTGTATTCGAATCTAAGGCGAAGTACTGGCCACTACACGTCCCGGGAGGTCAAATTTGGTCAATCACTGACCCCTTCCTGTTATAATTGTTAACAAGTGTTAAACTGTCCGATATAAATAGCGCAAATGTGGTGTATTTTTAAAGTTTTATTTACTAAGCTGGGCACAGAAAACCAATTACTTTTCCTTAGGCTCCAACAGTAACATTTTGAGTTGTACCACCCATTTCTAAATTTCATTGATGTATGTGTATTTCCCCTCAACAAGAGTGGAATTGAGTGAAGTAACTTCCATTAAATTTTTGGAGTGGCATGTCAGTTTCAATTTTCCTGGATTTAGGAAACCTGAAAAACATAAATCAGTTCAAAAAGTCAGTTAGTGATCTGGATCCAGCTACGAATAATTGAGTATTTGTGGTTTTACATATTTCAAAAACTAGGATCATTTAACTCATAGCAACATAGTTTGAGCGGAAATATTTCATTATGGATATACATTGTATATCAATTAATTTTAGAAATTAAAGATATGGCCATGTCTTTTCTTTTAAAGTTATTAATCGCTCCGTATAGAATTGGTTCACTCTATGATCTGAAAAAGTGTAATGTTAAAAAAGTACTATTATCATAATTTATAAAGATAATTAGAATTGTGAAAGAAAAAAAAACGACCGAAAAACAAAACTGAAATAGAAAGGACCCATATGCTCGCAAATATCTGTCAAATTAGTGTTTTTATTAGAATAAGTTGACAGGCATGAAATTCAATTAGAATAAAATAAAAAATAACTTTATATCATCTAGTACAGGTGAAATTTTGCCCCCTTCCCATATTGCTAAGAAACAGTAAGGGATAATGGTGATCCTGAAAGCTTACGACAAGACGAATCCAACAAACAAACCCTATAAAAAGAATCATAAACGTAAACGCATCTTTTTTGTTTTTGTTTTTTGTTTTTTGGTTTTTTTTTGTTTTTTTTTTTGTTTTTTTGGTTTTTTTTTTTGTTTTTTTTTTGTTTTTTTTTTTGTTTTGTTTGTTTATTTGAAAATGAACCTTTTCAAAATTGGACAGGTATGTGAACAATCGAGTACCCTTGGATATGGTTTTACCCGTATCTTTTCTTGTTTAACATGCATTTAAAATGCATAAAATCAACCGAATATGCCTTGATCAATTTCCATTATCAAATTTTACATTTTGTACATGATTATAATACAAAAATGGAAACTCTAAACGACCTATTTACTGACATGCAATGCAGCCTCTTTTGTGCATGGTATCATGTTTAGGCTATGGAATAGCTTGCTTGAAAAATATCTAATCAATAATATTAATAGATATTTACATCAGAGTAGCCTAAAATTTCTATTAATGTATATACAATGTACCTTATCGTTGCATTTTACATCATCTGCATCCCATTTAATTACTTGGTTTTCTTTAACAAAAAAGAATATATCCATTTTTTTTTTAAGTTTTTGAGATTTTAGGAAAATAACAATCTCCTCGACCAAATATTTCAAATCATGATTTCACAAATTCAAAATTATCAATTTAACGACCTATTGGTTATTTTATAGACTAAATGCTTCTTACTTGTTAATTTATTGCATGATTCTATTCAAAATAAAAGTCATATCAATGCAATTTTTGCACATACAAACACATTCCTTGGATAAGTTTGATAATTTGAGGTTGGGTCGGGATGGGGGAGGGAGATTTAGGGCACAGTTATTTACAAAGCAGGTCTTGTATTTAGAAGAAAACTATATTTTTGTGTTCAGCAATACCTTTTGACCTAAACCAAGTTGCATTTATGACACTTGTTGGAAATTCTGTTGACAAACTCATTGCAACGGTTACTTCAGCATTCAGTGAATTTCTCTTTAAGCCTTGAACAGGTTTCTATTAAACTTTGAAGATTTACTCTGTAAATATGTATAGTGTAAACATGAAATCAAAATCAATTTTGAGAGGTAACTACTTGAAACACGTGTACTGTCTTTTTATGCAACTTCGGTATTTTTGTATTTTGAACCATTGGGCCGATGCCATTGCTGGTGGACCAGAGGTCCCCGAGGGTATTCACCAGCCCGATAGTCAGACTTGTCTGACCTGAAAATTTTACCTTGCGTGTTTTAGAAATTTTATTGTTTTTATCAAAATTCAAACCCCTTAAAAATACCAAGGCTTCATTCCATGTATGGCACTCGGTAGATGTCCTTGGTACTGGATTTGGCTTCCTATTTCGATTTATTCGGTAATGAGTGCTTCTTTTATTACAACTTTTGGATTATGGCTTTCCATATTATTTGATTTTAATGCTGCTGATTAGAGGTAACTCCTTGAAACACGTGTACACCATAACGAAATTTACTTTTTTTTTATGCAACTTCGGTATTTTTGTATTTATTAGATAAAAGAACCCTAAAACTGAAAATTCAAAAAAATTAGATTTTGGGTCCATATTGTTAATTTGAATAACAAACCATCAGGGTTGGCCAAAATATACACCAGTTAGCTAAATGTATCCTAAAAGCTTCATTAAGGGCTGCAAATTGAGTGTTATAGTGTTAAGTAAGTATATTTCGAATAAAAATCCAAACGGTCAATATCCATGGCAGCATGACAGAAAATAGAGAAAGGTTTTTTTTTCCTTTTTTTTTTGAAGAAAAAGATGGCACAAGGCAAATTGAAGTAATTTCAGACCACAGTTTTGCATTTTTGTGGTTTTTCACTTTTGATGGTAATGTTCAATATAGAAATAGTGATACTAATTTTCAAATTATTTAAAGATAAAAATATCTATTCCAAGTATTTAAAAGACATTTAACATATAGAATTTCTTTTTATATGATATTTTAACTAAGAATATATAGTTTATGCATTTGTGAGTAAACAACAACCTACAGAATAAATGAAGGAACGAAGTCTGTTTCACTGATATAGGCTGTTTTTTATTTCATAATTATCGTATACAGGAGGACTAAAAGAATTTCAAACAGAGTATCATAAAATTGCAATTTATGTATATTGACTGAACTTTTTCAATACATTTAACATCATGTGTAGAACATTTATAATCCATTTTTATTGACCAATAATAAATATCTGCATTTCTTTCAAAGTTTTTGAGATTTAAGGAAAAAGGTATCTCCTCAGTCAAGTATTTTAAATAAAGCAGAAATTCAAAATAATCAATTTGACCACCCATTGACTACTTGATAAGACATATTGCTTCTTGTTTGCACATTTATTGCATACTTTCAATACAATTTCATAAATTTACAATTCTCAATACTAAATGTAAGTCATATCAGAGCAATTTTTGCGCGTACAAACACATGACTTGGATGATGTGGATATAAGATCGAGGTAAAGGTTGGAGGGCTTAGGACATAGTTACAAACTAATTACAAACTAGGTCTTATATCTAAAAGAAAGCCATATTTGTGCTAAAATGTTTTTACCCTTATAAATATCAGTTTGCAGCATCGCAATGTAAAGTCTTCCGTTTTTTCTCTTTAAGTATTCAACAGATTTCAATCAACATTGCAAATTTGCTCGATAAACATTAAATACTATAAAAACATAATGAAAGCCGATTCTATCAGATAAAAGGGTCCTTTTAGGTATTATACCATTAAAACAAGAAATTCGTATGAGATAGTTGCTTGTTCAAAAAGTTCTGTAGCAAACGTCTCCCGATAGAGCTTATTGTTCAATATAAAGCGAATTAAATGGCAATTATCTGGAAGGAGGCGTGAGTGGTGATCTATTTTCCCACTAAATCATTATTACTCCAACTGATGCTAACTAGATAGATAATACATAAGTTATTTTCATCTTCAATTTACAATTATTTTTTTGTCTGAATAGAGTCTCTTTCCAAAGCAGAATACTGTGTCCACACTAGTAAGAAAACAAAATACAAACATGTGAAAACGTGTTAAGAGGGATGCTGTTCGGGCCAAAATTGAACAAATCTTAATGACTGAAATCGTTGACGGTGCATTCATTGTGTCCAACCTGTATTTCTGTTCTGTTACCTATATTATTTTTAGGGGTGTTCGTCTTCTCGGCTAATACACAATATATGAAAACATCAATTCAAGACTATTTTTCCGATACTAAATAGGGGTTAAATTTAAATTGCAAAAATGTTAAGCATATCAAGGTCTGCGTACCTAGAAATTCTATATTAGCCTAAATAAACATATAAAAAATCTTTTCTGATCCATTTGGAACTAAACTTTGTCACAATATTCCTTTAGTGGTCTCCTTAAAATAGTATATCTGACAGGTTCGTGTATCATTCAAACGATGGACATTATTCTACATTGAACCCTATGGAAAACATTTGAGAAGGTCTCCTATGCTTCTTGGCCAATTAGAACCATACTTGTTCACAACTGTCCTTTTGAAAGATAAATCCGAAAAGTCCACATCAATCCAAGATGGATGCCAGGGAGAAACATTAATATTGAACACTTTGGAAAAACATTATATATTCTAATTCCATTTCTGCAAATGAACAACTTCTATCATCAACTAATCTCCACTCTAAGGATTAACTTTATCTAATATACCACAGATGCAGCATCATCAGCATCCCACAAAGACTTGTACCTCTATATTTGATTTGGGAAGATTAATGAGATATTAGTAAACTCAAAATTCATTGCTGAAATGGCACACACCGAATATGACTTTTCACCACACCGTGTAATTGTTAGCACGCATAGAATAGTCTCATGATTGTCTCACTGGTTTTGTAATTATTGAACCCGCTTTGTGTATTTATCGGACAAAATGGCAAAATTGTCCGTCTCAGTTGCATAAAACAACAGACTAAGCGCAAAAATACCGGACAAAAAGCAAAATTGTCGGACAAGCGTATCGGACATAAAGCGACGGACTAAACGCAAAAAATAAATTGACAAAAAACAAAAATTTCGAACGATAGGTAAAATAAGACAATAAGCACTGTATCAGGTCACCGAACTAGTTTTTCCGGGAGAAGCTTCCGAAAAAAGCAAGATTTTGAGCTTTTTGATATAGTCTCTATAGGGAGATAAAACTATTTTACATTTTTTATATGAATAAAACGATAGATTTTGGTGAAAAATATAGTTTAAACCATTGTTGTGACGTCTTGTTATTGTATTAACTGTGGATTCTTTTTCAAGAACCCACGGCTTCCCCTCTTTTGTTTTCTCCAATTTAAAGTTTAAAAACGTCCCGAGGGAAATGTATGTTTACTACATTTCATGTATGTTTACTTCATTTCACTGCCATATGATTGTCCGATTAAGCGAAATAGTTTTGTTCGCATCGAGTGTTGTGATACCTTCGTTATGCACGGATCTTTTTGATTTTCGGGGCGGGGGGGGGGGGGGGGGGG